>JABUQX010123305.1:0-12500 GCA_015478945.1 Trachelipus rathkii
CCCGCAAGGCTGTAGACAAAGACAGAGAAAAGATCACGGTAGAGAAAAAATAATTAAGATAGATGAGTCTTATCGCGTACGGCGAGAGAGAAGAGATACGATGTTAGATAGTGAGAAAGTAGAGAGAGAGAGAGGGACTCGAGAGAAGACGCAGCTCGAGACTTGCATGAATTACAAAGAGAGTCGTGTTTACTGGGTGATTATAGATAGAGGTGCAAAAGGAGTGAGTATTTGTAAGGTATATATCGATCTCTGTTATCTCGCGTTGTGTTTAGTCTTATCTAAAGATAGGTCGGAGAATGCTGGGATATTTTGGCAATGAGAAGATAATATTACTTTTTTGTATCAGTATCTATGTCATTATAACTGTACAATAATGTACATTTGATTCGGTGACTATCTAAGTGAAAAAAGCTACATAGGAGAGGAATTTATGTGTGTAAGGGTAGAATTAAAGTAATGCATGAAAAGTATTAATTGTAATGGGAAATGCCAGTATCTAATGTTAAGAACTGATAAGTGCTAGTACGATTAGAATGGTTTAAGTAAAGTGATAAATACTATATAAATTAAGGAGTGAGGCAGGGTAGTGTGCTATAATCACGTAGTCCACTGGCTGTTATTATCATTATAATAATATTTATAGTAAACGTGGTGATATTAATATAATAAAGTGAAATCTTCAGATGTATACAACATTGTCAGATTTTAGATAATATAATATTTAAAATAATATATATACCATAATATAAGGATATGAACATAAAATGAGACATATATAAATAGAGGATGATAATCTGGCATGTTGGAGCGAAGGTATACTATAAAGGAGTAGAATTCAATAGTACAAGATGAGTGGCTATGGTATAAGTTTAGATCAATATTGCCGGAGGGATAATAGAGGATTTAGAACGCGTAATATATTGTTACTAAGTATAAATATTTATGTATATTAAATATCAAGTAAAGTGAGTAAAGTAATTATAGGGGGATGAGAAGTGGTTCAAGAGGTTAAGAGGTAATGAAGTGATAGAGTATGGCAGAGCTGATAGGTTAAAAATAAATGCAATTATCTCGTGAGGATGTTTATTAACAGAAGGTAATGGAGAAGTGAGGAGTAAAGATTTACTAACGTAATAGGTTAGGTAAGCGAGAATGGAAAGTTATTGTATAGATTAGTTATGAAATAAGCCGGTATACCCATGATGAAAGATATTAGAAACAATCCGATATAATCAGAGGTTTAAATAATAAAAAGTGATTTTTTTTAAATATAGTTAATATCATATACTTAGATTTCGATGCTTTGAGCTTTAGTTAATAGTAATTAAAATATACTGAGAGCGGAATAAATAGGAAATCTGCAATTATATACAAGTATAAGGAGAGTAGAGACTAATTCCAGTGGTAATTACAGAGTAAATATGAGGGTATATGTATTATTCGGATATTGAATATTTTAATAAAAAAGATGTATCTCGGAGATAATAATAATAAGGAAATTATATATAGAAGTATTAGAGAAATATAGGGGTGAAGAAAATGATACTGAAGATGGATGTTGGAGGGAGTATGGTGACGTAGCACCATCTAATGGACTAATGCTACGTAGAATACATTAAATATATAGAATAGATATATTAATATAATATATATATATATATATATTAATATATATAATTATAATTATATATATATATATATATATGATATAATATATTTAATATTATATATATATATTAATATATATTAATATAATATATATATTTTATGTATATATATATATAATAAGCGCATTAATTCGGGGTTTTAGCAATCAATATGTTTGTTCAGTATATATATATATATATTATTAAGAAAAGATATTAGGTGTAAAGTATGAATACCAAACGTGTTTGTATAAAATTCTCCGAATGTCATTTGCTACGTATGTGGAGAATATACTGCGAAAAGTCAACGGAATCCGATAATGTTTCCTGTTTACTAAATATTTGTTTATCAATATGTAATCGTATTTAAAATTAAAGGCGACATCATAACCATTTTAGGACTCACCCACCTCTTGGATCAGACAATAGGAATTTTCCTTACCTCTCCTTCGTTAAACCAAGAAAATACAATGTCACAATATATATACACGTCTTCTCCTGGGCATATACTCGATCGAGCAACAAACAATTAAAATTATATACTACCAGTGGTTATAATATATAATGGATTGAAAAAGTCAGTGATAATATATTTTATAGTATATACTCCACTTTTAGGTATAAAGTGTAGTACTAGTATATTATTAAATTTCCGTAGAGTAAACTTTCATTGCAAAGGTGAGCGATGAATTAACATACGGTTTTACGCGCAGGAGCGACAATACTCTATCGATGCCCGGCTATCAACTATATATCTTTCATAAGCAAATCTATAAGCCACACACAAGGGTAGTATGGTAGGGAATAGCAGTATTGCTGAATCGCTCTTGGTCCTATATCATTTAAAATATGTCAGAAGCGAGAAAAACTCTCATATTAAAAAAAAAAGAGATAAAAAAAAAACAAAATTCATATGATGTGACACATACATAACATATACGCGCGCTACAACAAGTTAACGAAATCACGCCGATAGATTTTTGCGACAAGTCCGGTGGGTAAAGATTCCTTAGTCGAACGAAAAAGATTGTAAAAAAAACGAACACACTAGAAGTTAATCACAATAAAATAAAATATAGTTTTATAATTTTTTTTAGGGGCGAAGAGTAGGACACACTTAATATAATATACATATAGATTTTTACCACTGGTATTTAACAACGGCAATGTAGGGGCTCACGAAGCCCCGACGGGGTTACTCTTGGAAACAGGGGAGGGTGGACTGTTCTTCTATCTTCGACCTCCAAGTAAACACTGAAACCAGTAAGTGGGGAGTGGGCTGTGAGAACCCTCTACACTGCCGCTGCGGGAGCCCATCCCGGGCCTTGAAAAGAGCGCGGTGGAACGCGATATGCCCCATATATCAGCAAAGCACGCGAGGAAATCAAACACCTGCACTACACGGACGGGGGGAATAGATCCTACCGCCGATAATATTACCACCACAGTGAAGGATTTACGCACGGGAGAACCCGGCCAGACCTTAAATAAATTTCTTGCACGCGATATAGCGGGATAGGACCCAGTGTGATATTTCCCATTGGGGTATTGTCAAATCTAGTTAGAGTAAAACAGAAAAAATAAATCATAGAACAATACTATTTTAGGCGATTTTTTTCTATTTATTTCTAATAATAAACAGAGTAAACCCAATACAAGGTCTCTAAAATGGGCGCTCATCTAATCATATTACTAATAATTATTACAATTATATTATTTTTTTTTTTATTTTTTTTACTATTTTGTCCTAGTCTAAATAGTATTGTGGATCTTAAGGGATGTTCCAAAAGTATTCGTTTTTTTCTGCTGTAGCTATAAGATTGTAGTCACTTTAGTGGATGTATTAGGCTTAAGATGGTAGTATTAGATAAATATTTATTAATTTTATGTAATGAGAGGAATAACTTTGCTATGTAGAAGTTTTTTTTTTTTTTATTTATATCATTTTATTTATTTTAAGTCTTAATATGTTTTTTTTTCCTTTTTAACATTTCCGTCTTAAAATTGTATACGCATATGCATGGTATGGAACTTATTGTCCGCAGGTCAGATAGGGTCATTTCTCTTGGTTATTTCCCTGTGGCTATTTGTAGTTTATTTGAGATGATGAGATCTGATGAGACCACGTTGTGTTTATGCAAGTCGGTGCGGTAAAAACCAATTTATCGGCACAGCGCTTTATATTTCAATTATAGAACGTTCTAAAATCACACTTATAAGCCTATAAAAGCCTGTACCTCTTATAATTGCATAACCTTATATATATACTAAAGCAAATGATTTATCATACCTACTACTTAAATAATATATATTCACCTAGGTATAGTATGCGGTAATTTCTTTATATCAGCATATAGGTCATTGTATATGAAATTCATTTAATAGACAAACAAGATAATAAATACCTATTGAAAAGGTTAATTATGATATATTCAGAATGAATTTAAAGGGTATAGCTAATTTATAAATTTATTTATATGGAAACACTAACAACTCAAATGGCTTATTATATTAATATTCATGTATGTTATGAGTAGATTACTTGTAAATAGATTATGTTGGAATATACTCCTTATCTTTTGAGATTCTTAACAGTAATAGAGAATTTTCACCAATAACATAGTTTATGTTTTATATATTGTTGTTTATTGTGTAGATCACATTAGCTCATTAATATATATAAGTACGTAAACATTTACGTATATATACGAAGAAACATAATGTGGAGAATAGAGATACATTAATATAACCCTAGGGCAATAAATATAAGAAGATATAGTATTTAAGATATATATATAATATATAATATATACTATATATATAATAATATAAGTATATATCCCTCATACTTGTAAGTAATTCCTATAAGACTAGATAAGTTAATTTATTAAATTTAATAATATCTCCATATTATATATTATATAACATAATATTATACACATATAATATTATATAATATACTTATTGGAATAAATTTGGAAAATAAAGAATTTGTGGCAAAGGCCAACCATATAGGAATAGGATCAAGAGAGATAGTGACCAGAGAAATTATAAAAATATATTAAATATTATTGTTGACCGCTATTTATAACTTCGGTGGGCTTAACGTGACCACTAAATTATTGAAAAAGAAAAGGAGCAATGCCGCGGTTAAATAATTACTTTCTATCTTTCATATGCGTATTTCGGTTATACCACAATCAGCAATATATTATGCGAACAAACACTACCTCAAAACGCATTCGTCATTTGCACTTTTCTCAAAAAGAGGATGCGCGATCGTCAATATTAGGTGCGGATATTCCGCGAAGCAATGTCCCCTATGGACCTATAAAAATGAGCCCTTTTCTCACCATTTTTAATTGGGACCAAAGGAAAATACATGAAAACCTATTTTAACGATGGAACTAAATTTCTGCAATTTGGAAAATTTTGCCTTTGTAATAACTCACAGACGTTATTCACAACGGGCCTCAATTCCTATTTGGAAACTAAAATGAGTTGGTTTGATGACACAAAAATATGAGAGCTCAATCGTGAAAAAATAGTAAAGAGAAATGTGTTGTCACTTAGTTTTAAAGTTCCAATAAATCTAAGAACTTTTAAGGCCTTATCGGGACAAGAAATGTCCTCACCTCAATTTGACAATAATAGAATACAACTAACAATATTATGGTGTGCTACACGTGGATCCACACTCATTACAATAGAAATATCAATTCATCGTCTCTATATCCAAACAGAAGAAAATAATTCTCTGCGTGTGCAAAGATAGACTAAAAAAGGCGATTTCGACGGAATCGGCCATAAGTTGTAAAAAAGATTATGTCTACACACCAAAGAACTAAGTAAAGATAAGACAAATTAAGAAGAAAGCGCCAGTATCTTCAGGTGGCAATAATGGATTAAAGCCCAATGTGAGTGGGATGTACTGAATTTGGCATTTTTAAGGGGTTACTGGGGTATTCCTGTCTGAACAAGAGAAGTAAGTCACAAATTAAACTTGTCTAGCACCTATAAATATAACACTCAAAAAGTAATTTATCAATCCGAAAAGATTTCAATGTTGGCGGAACAAAGAGAGTAAGTCGGATCAATGATTGTAAATTATCAGAGGTGTCAACGCAAATTTAAAGGGTTAAATTTAATAAGGTGTAATACATTCTCTTTATCTTCTATTGTGGTATTATAGCTTCAGAATTTCCTAATAACCAACTAAGATTGAATTAACATTTAAATATAACTGGCTACTTTCTGTTAAAGAAATCATACATTGAATTGCAAACTCACTGGTTAAGCTTTTGACTAAATCACAATCGTTGAATAAACTTTAATCGTTAGTTATTAATATTTATAGCTCACCAATATGTTTTTTTTAAAAATAAACATAATTTAATATGTGAAATAAGGTTCGTTTTATGTGATAAGCATGTACAACTATCGTACGCCACATTAATTATAGTATATAGGATAAAGGTAAATTATTGTGATGTGTAAGTAGTTTTTATCTATCGATTAATAACTTTCTGGTCAAGACAAAACTTAGTTACATGGTAACTCAAAATCTATCCGATAATAACAAGAATTCCTAAAAATCATTTTTCGGAGAATACCAACTGCAATGTGCACAAACACTTATCGTATATTGATTATCACATATAATTACATTGTAATTTAGTATTCTTCAGATTATCTCGAAAAAATTTCTCACAAATCATATCTGTGACGATATGGACACAGCCAGATCGGGGTCGTTATTATATTTTGGAAAAGGATCATATTTTATTATATAAGTATAAAAGCTTAAAAGCACGATACATTAAGTCTATATCTCTGAATGGAAGGCTTATCATGGCAACTCTCTAATTATTTTAATTGAGGAAAATGTTCGCATCAGTTAAGGTAGAAAAGAAATACATTGCAGTTTGTAAAATCATTATTATTATTATATTATTGAATAAATTGAAACTTATATCTTAACTATCATTGGCTTCTATATACAAGAGTTAGAATGTATTATTATTATTTACTTCTTTAATTTATATAACTATATTGATGGTGAATGCGTGGAAGTTTGTACTGATATTATTATTATTGATTAAACTAAACACACAATAAACTTAATTACTTACTCGCGCTCGAACTCCCTAAATATGCAATTGGTTTTTTTTTAATTGTGTTGAGGGAAAACTAAAAATCTCTTAAAGTTTTTATACTAATAACTACTATCTTATTTATGTTAATAAATCACTTTATGATTTATTTTAAAAATAATTTATAATTTTATATTTTAATTTTCATAATAAATATTCTATCACATACTAAATTATATATATTTAAAGTTCTCTAAGGGTGACCAACATCATACATATATAATAACAACGTATTAGTATGGAATGGTGTGGCCATTGCAATTCATCAAAATTATTGTTTACCAACACAATTACTGAGAAAGGAGGGAATGTTTCCGACCCTTTGCTGCTCAACCACGGTGGAAGGAGAAATTTGCCTTCTTTGTTAATTTTCTTCTTTATGTCAAAAAGATTATCGACGAAATTGTTGTGCTCTTGATAGAAGACGCGCAAGCTGTCCGACTCCCATATTCTCATTCTACAAAATCGTCTGTATACGTAAATCTTTTTTACTTAGAAATTTTTTAAAACATATCATATTTATTTAAATAATTATTATTTAATCATGGAAATATATATTTCAACATTGAGAACCTTAAAACACCACATTACACACAGCAACATCATAAATTAAAATGTCATCATCTGTTCTTGACATTATTTCATCAATCCTCTCTCAATAATTAAACACTGGTCCTTAATATATATAATATAAAAAATTAATAATAATATAATCTAAATATAATATTTATTCAATATTCTACTTTATATATATATTATTAATATATTTTGTGTATATTATTTATTATGATGATAATATATAATTAATTAATTATATTATAATTAATTATTGATAAATTAGATAATACATTTACATATAATATATATATATACTATATATTATAATACAAATAATAATTATATATATTATATATATATTATATAACTATATAATAATATAATATAGATATAATATATAACATATATATTAATTTTATAATATTAATATATAATTAATTTTATATCTATATAATAAAATATATATTATATAATATATATATATATATAATAAAATTATATAATATATATAATTAATATTATATTATAAATTATAATAAATTAGAAAAAATAATAAGTAATATATAATAATATATAATAATAATATATATTATAAATACATATATATAATATATATATATATTATATATATAATATATAATATATATATATAAAGTTACAATATATATATATATATATATATTATTTTTTTAGAGTATGTCCTGTGATTTTCATAAAAATCGGGGGTGACAACCTTCTGGGTAACAATTACCAAAATAACATTTGGCCTCTAAAATTCTAGTTATAAATGTATCAACGATCATCATCAATACAAGAATTCATAGACTTAAAATTATTACACCCAGCATATTATCAAAGTCAGGGAAATCACAGTAGAGATATATTCCGTTATGAATGGAATACCATGTACAATAATGGATGTCACTGGGATATAAATATATTTATATCCCATTTAATAATTCGGGGGTTGACTAGTATATTTAATATATTAGTATCCCACGCTATCGCTATCCCTTAATGACTAAAATTTTGAGTTGTACAAGTACGAGATGTTATCTGCCGCTGAATTGGCAAGGACGGGGTTGACACACGTCAACCAGCTAAGACAAAATCAAGACCCCTTACGTGAACTGGCCGAATTAGGTGGAAAAATAGGCTCTCGTGGAAAGGATGGGTGCTAGTCGGTTGGTTAAGCGGATATATCGTGGTGAGTGTGCTGGGAATCGACTGGCTGGGAGACCGAAGATAAAGTGAATTGAGTTAGTAAAGGAATGCCTGAAAGAGAGGAATGCGAGTTTGGCAGATGCAAGAAGAAATGTGCATAATAGGAGTGAATGGCGAGGTTTTGTGAGGGGGTATGGTTGTGGCCCACCTGGGCCAAGCGATGAACCCAACGATGACGAGATGCCATAGTGAGGGTCCGTCGCAGTCCCATGAAGCCCTAGGATGTATTTTTCTGACTACAACGTGTTCTCATTTAAGAGTATAAAGGGGGCGGTAAGGCTGGGCTTTCTTTTTCGACTTTCGTCATATTCTTCTACTACTTTTCTGTTTCCGGGTGCATGTGACGCACCTTACCCCCAGCCCCCAGTCTGGGGAAAGAAGGTGGGTGGTGGTGGTAATGATGATTTTATATATATATATATATATATATTTTATATATATATATATATATATATATATATATATATATATATATATATATATATATATATATATATATATATATATATATATATATTATAAGATATATATATATATATATATATATATATATATATTATTTTAGGCTCAGTATATAATGCAAGTAATTAAAGGCAACATACAAATGCCTTTACTGGATGATGTGATCAAAGAAATGGAAGAATCTTGTGTTCCTAAAAGACATTATCACAAGCTTGGTGTCCTCGGCAAAATGTGGACATATTTGGAAGATTTGCAGAGAGAAATGAATGTTGAACATATCCCGCAGTATTATTATCAAATTCCTAAAATTGTCGTCATGCGTTTACTTTTTTCTTTCATGGATTTTAAGAAATACAATTACTCAAGTAAGAAAATTAATGGCTCCGATTTGCAAATTGAAGAACGCTTAGAAGGACGAATTAGAAATTCGAAATTGGATTTAATTTTTCTTGGCTGTAAACGGCTGTTCATACTATTTATATTTAATTTTCCTTCTTTATTAAAGACAGTTTATAACCATGGGTTTAGTGGAATATGTAAATTTTTTTAAGGTTTATTGGGTCAGATCTCTTGTTGGTGTGTCCTTAATTCAAATGGTGCTAATATGTCTGTGATTTTATATTTTTTCTCTTAAAAGGTTTAATGTGGGTGAAAAATTAATAGTGTGTGTGTATAATCAAATTTAAAGTTAACAAATATCCTCACAAATAAGAATTTTCTGGGATAATAATGTTTTTATAACTTTTAAGCTGTTATTCCCTTTCATATTTTATTGTTATAAAATATTTTTATTGAAGCATTGATTTATTTGACCTATTTTATTTAAAGGAATATTAAGTTAAAGGTTATAGTATTCGAAATTAGAAAACGCTTTTCACGCTCCAAGAAAGATTGAAACGTGAAAATCAGCTCGCTTGGTGTTTACATATTATAAATAAATTGTTTCGCATTGAAAGAATATTGTAGTTTTGGATAACTTAAAAATAACGAAGTCGGATTAAAAACCCAGCAAAAATATTTCATTGGTTCCCATACTGTTTCACGTTGGTTCCTTTCCGACTATTGCTTAATTCTTAATTTTCAGGTTTCCCATTGGTCTGTCCAGGAAGATCCGAAAATTTCTGGGAATATAAATGGTCTGTATAATTTATAATTGTTAAGTGCTCATAAAAATTTATTTTTAAAAATCTAACCAATATTCCGAAGAGGATATTCCAAATAATTTGTTGTCACTAATTTTGTTTTCCTAAGGAGACATTATCACCTTTTCGATGAAAACAATTTATTGCTTCTTTACTATGTCGCTTGTACGTATTACTATGGAAAAATAAAATTAATTCGGCTTAATTGTGGGTTCGTTGGTGAAACCCAGACTGTGTTTTGTTCTTTTTTTTAAGTATCTTGTAATATGAAATGAAAACTTCAATTACTGCTTTTGTAGGGTTTCTTCACATTTTAGAGTAACAAATACATAAATATTATGTCCTAGGTTTTGTTCACGGATGAGATTTAAAAATTCAAACACTACATTTGAGTTGGTGTTATATTATGTACGAAAAAAAAGTTCCAGTTAAACTTTAAATTGCTGTGGAGAGATTCAGACTTTTAAATAACCCCATAAGTCGACCTTCATATAATAAAGATTGGGGAAGAGCTTTTAAGTATTATCTGAAATGATCATCAATATAGGATGTAATAAGTCGAAAAGAACTTAGGAATTAAAAAGAAAAAGAAAGCAAAAAAGCGAGAACAAAATTTTTAAAGATTCGCATCCATCTCAGAAGATATTTGAAGAAATAAACTAGAAGAAAAGTTTGCTTCTTAATTTTCTAAACAGAAAATTCTCAAAATGAATTGGGAACATCACATCGTTAGAAGTGATAGATGATGTGTAGATCAAATCTTCACATTGAAACAAATGAGAGAGAAGAATAACTTGTATTTAGGTTTTGTATTTAGGTCGTATGGACTTGCAACAGGTGTATAACAGGATTAATAGGGAAGCTCTTTGGCACTTGTTAATACTACATGGTGTTGGTAGTAGGCTTCAGAATGGAATATAAAAAATGCAGGTCGATAGTAGGCGTGTGTAAGAACAAATGGAGTTGAAAGTGAATGGTTTAATAATAGTAGAGTGAAACAGTGATGTGTTATGTCTCCTCGGCTATTTAATTTGTATATGGATGGGGTGATGTAAGAATTAGTGGTAGGGAAAAAGTGTTAAACGGATAGAGAATGGAAGAGAGTTGAGGGTGCACTGCCTATTCTACGCTGATGACGATTTTGTGTGGTGAATCTGAAGAAAGTTTTATGAGGATTGGTAGAGGAGTTTGGCAGGGTGTGTAAAAGCGGGGGTTTGAAAGTAAATGTAGATAAGAGTAAGGTAATGGTAGCTAGTGAGTGATGAGAGTCCGGGGTGTGAAATCATGTTTAATGGTGAACAATTTAGGTTATATGTTGGATGACAGGAGATCGGATGATGCAGAGTGTAGTAGGACAGTTGTGAATGGTAGGAATTAAATCCTTGGTGGATACAAAAGGACTAAGTCTTGGGTGTGTTATGGTTTTACGTGAGAGTGTGTTGTTAAGTGTGTTAATGTATAAAAGCGAAACTATGGTTCTTTTTTGGGGAGGCGGATTGGACCAGTGGAAGAGCGTCCTGTACATTGTCTAATGGCGACTCTGTTGGCGATGGTTCCAGTCCTGTCGCGTGATATATTTCTTCGTCTTATTATTGCAAAATTTTGCTGCAACTGTTGTAGTGCTCATGTTGGCGTTGCTTGACTTTGATTGGATGCTCCTGTAACCCAGAATCACTCCAGCGGCATGCCATGTGGCCCCAGTATGGGTTCCAAGCACCCTTCTATGGATTTTGTTAAGTACCGAGTTTCAAAGCAGTGATATCGAAACAGGAAACTTGAAAACTGTTCCATGATGCCTTCTTTTTGGGGGAGGCGGATTGGACCAGTGGTAGAGCGTCCTGTACATTGTCCAACGGCGACGCTGTTGACGATGGTTCGACTCCTGTCGCGAGTGATATTTTTCTTCGTCTTATTACTGCAAAATTTGTCGCAACTGTTGTTGTGCCCATGTTGGCGTTGCTTGACTTTGGCTGGTTGCTCCTGTAACCCAGGAGCACCCCAGCGGAATGCCATGTGGCCCCAGTAGAGGTTTTAAGCACCCTTCTATGGATTTTAGTAAGTACCGAGTTTCAAAGCAGTGATATCGAATCAGGGGACTTTAAAACTTCCGTGATGCCTCCATCTCTGACTTGTTCTGTTTTCTTCATCCTTTCTCCGTCTTCTCTTATGCAATCTATGTTTTTCCATTTTTTACGCATTTTTGGATGGAACTCCTGAAGGGGGGTCTTCATACAATCTTAGGGTTCTGAAACTCTTCATCATCTCTGGTGTGTTCTTTTCCTTCTTCATCCTTTCTCCGTCTTCTCTTAGGC
>JABUQX010123306.1:0-18668 GCA_015478945.1 Trachelipus rathkii
GGTTTGGAGATTATGAAAATCCGTATGGTACATGGAATGGTCAGAGGATAAATGTTTGAGGAGAAAGAAGAGAGGTGATGGAATGTAATAGAAAGGCGCAATTTGATTTGCTCCTGTGCTGAAACAAAGAATGAAGGACATCGCAAGAATT
The DNA here is from genome assembly GCA_015478945.1 of Trachelipus rathkii. NCBI lineage: Eukaryota > Metazoa > Arthropoda > Malacostraca > Isopoda > Trachelipodidae > Trachelipus > Trachelipus rathkii. The sequence continues at coordinate 152 of JABUQX010123306.1, forward strand.
GAGTGACGTGTTGGCGTGTGAATGTGTGTGTGCTGGTGTGGAAATGAATGAGAGGAGGACAGAGAAGGAGTTGCAATTTTGATGAGTGACCTGTGGTACGAGCTAAGGTAGACTTTGAGTGTGGTGAGGTCCTAGAAAATTCCTAAAATGGTTATTTAAGGTTTGAAAGTCAGGTTACTGTGTTGTTTGTGAACGTATTGTCCCATCTGAGGGAAACGTGAAGAGAGTACGATTTTTTTGAGCATAATCTGGAAATGTGTTTTGGATGGGGTGAGTAGGAGCTTCCAAGATTGATAGTTGGGGGACCTGATGGTTGATAGGTGATAAAAAAGGGAAATGGTAAAACAGGTGGTTTTGGGGTGGGCGGGAGAAAAATGAGATGGTAGGAAGGTGATTGATTCTGTGAAGAGAGAGGTATCGTGTGTAAGTAATACTTCTTTCAAACACAAGAGTATCTCATAAGTATAACCTCAGGTTGGTGTAGGTAGATTGATGCATCGAAGTGAAAGTATGATTGATTTATGTTGGTGAATGAAGTGAGATGTTGAAAGTATGCTGTTGGCTGTTAATCAGTTAGGGTTTAGGAAGGGATTATCGGATCATTATGTGTTCTGTGTAAAATTAGGTTAGTGGGGCTTGGATGGAAAGGAAGGTGAAACGAAAAGAAAGTAGGTAAAATTAAGAGTGAGAAGTTAGTGAGCAAGACATAAGGATAAGTACGTAAGAGCGCCTCGCTGTAAAACCGGTATGAATGGCGTAACAGTTGATACCTCTGAACAATTGGGGCAATGAAAGGAAGCAATTGTTAGTAGTGCAAAGGAAGTATGAGGATGTGCTAAAGTTAGGCGTTAAGAATGTTAAGTGAATGGTGGAATGAAGAGGTGATGAAAGCGGTTTAAAGTAAAAAAGAGGAAGCGTGGTTCATTGTACTAAAAGCAAATGATAAAGACATCAAAAGAATGATGCTTGGAATTATATATACAGGAGGAAAAAAGAAATACTAAAAAGGTGTGTATCCGTAGGAGAAAACAAGAGGTAAAGGAACAGCTTGGAAGGAGGATGAATTGGGGACTTACAAGGGAATAGGAAGCCTTTCTGGAAGGAAGCGCGAAAGGTTAAGAATAGATGAAGGGGTCTGCTTAGAATAATGAAACGGGATGGTGGCTTTTGTATCTGATGAAATGGGTGTGAGAGGAGTGTGGAAAAAACACTTCGAAATCATGCACATATTAACAGAAATGAAGAGGTGATAGTGAATGTGGGGGTTTGATGGTTGCAAGAAGGAATAGGCTTTTTGGGATGAGGTTATTAGTAAGGGAGGAGGTAATGGTAGAGTGAAAAAGTTGAAGAATGGAAAGTCTGCAGGTATAGATGATATTACTGCGTGATAATGGACAGAACGGAGGACGACGATGGTGATATGAATTGATTTGGAAGTTGTCGTAAAATATAAGCGGTTTATAGAGGGTAAAGTTCCAAAAGGGATTGGAGAGAGCGGTAATAGTACCTTTATATAAGGGTAAGGGAGGTAAGAGGAACTGTAAGAAATTGATAGGGAATAAGTTTATTGATGTTGTAGGGAAGGTAATAATGCTGGTATTTTGGTCGAAAGAGTGGGTTCGAGTGACTGAAGGACGATTGGTGAAGAACAAGGTCGCTTTAGGATGGTAGACGCGAATGTGTGGGATCATAATCTCTTAACATTGAATACAAATGCATTGAGAAAAATGAGGAGAAGGAAGAATAAATTGTATTTAGGTTTTTATGGCTTTGAAACAGGCGTTGATAGAGTTAAATAGGGAAAGGCTTTTATTGGCAGGGTGTTTTAGCGATATATGGATGTTGGTAGGTAAGGACTTTTGAATGGATCAAAAGTATTTATGACGGATAGTGAAGCGTGGTACAGAATAAAATGGTGTCAATACGTGATCTGGTTTAGGATTAACGCGGAGTAAGACGGGTTGTGATTATGTCTCTTGGTTATTCAATTTTTGTTTATGGATGGGTTATGAAAGAATTCGAGGTGGGATGGCAGGAAATGGTGTTAAATGGTGAGAAGTTGGAGATACAGGAGCTGGTTGCCCTACCTACTTAATATGCGGATGATTTGGATTTTGTGTGGCGAATTGCTGGAAGAGAGTTTGAGAGGAATTGGTAGAGAGATTTGGCAGGGTGTGTAAGGAGGGGCTTGAAAGTAAACGTGGATGAGAGTAGTAAGTGTATGGTTGTGAGTGAGGACACTCCTCAGTGTGAAGTTATGTTAGATGGTGAGGCAGCTGGAACAGTGTCTGAGTTTAAATATTTAAGGGTATATGTTGGTGAGAAGGAACGGACATGCAAGAGTTACGTAGGAAAGTTTGACATGGCAGGAAGGTGGCTTGGTGCAATTAAATCGTTGGTAAATGTAAAGGACTAAGTCTTGAGTGTGCTAGGGTATTAACATAGGGTATGTTGTTACCTGTGTTATTGTATTAGTGAGATCTATGGTCTGGAATAAGAAGTATAGATCTAAAGTTAAATGGTTCGAATGGACAATCTTAGGGGTGGTGCTTAGGATGTGAGAAGAATTGATAAAGAGAGAAGAACGTATTAGAGAGTGGTGCTGGTGTGAAGAAAGGGGTCAATGAGAGAATAAATCGAAAGTAGATGTTGAGCAGGTTATGGTCATATGAAAGGATGAATGATAGTCGGTTGGTTAAAGCGAATGTTAGTGGCGCTGAGTGGTTCGAAACCGACCGCGGGAGATCCGAGAAAAAAGTGGATTGAGTAGTAAACGAATGTTTGAAGGAGAGAAATCTGAGTTTTCATAAGCGAGAAGAAAGGTGTATAACAGGGTGAACTGGTCGGGGGAATTCGTGGAGGGGGTATGGTGTGGCCACCTGCGGCAAGGTGATGAACCCTTACATTGACGTACTTCCATAGTGAGGGGTTCCATCTGCTGTCCGCATGTAAGCTTTAGGCGTGGAATTTTCTGACTGCGATGGTTCCTCACTAATTAATTGGTTACTGCAGGGGGCGGTAAGGCTGGAGCTTTCTTTTCGAATGTGTCATGTTTTCTACTCGCTTTTCTTTTCCGATGCCCGTCGCCCACCTTACTCCCATTCTTGGAAAATATAAGAGAAGATGAAGAAGTAAGAAGAAGAAGATATATTATATAATATATAGTATATATATAATATATATATATAGATATATAGTATATATTTTAACTATATATATATATAATATATATATATATATTATATATATAATATATATACTATATATATATATATATTATATATATATATATATATATATATATTTATCATATATATATATATATATATATAACTATATATATATTATAATTTAATATATATATATATATATATATAATACTTCGTTTTAATTTATAAAAATGAAATAATTTTAATTCAGGCATATACTAAAAATCATTCTAGATAATGAAATCATACTGGAGGTATCAAATTTAATATCAAGTCTCGGGTATGACAAAAAAAATTATACCTCAGAAAATGGAAAAAGTTTTTTTCATGTTTTTTCGTTTTTTTTTAAAATAACGGTATTTTCTATCCTTACCTCTTCTTCACCTCATTGCCAAATTTTTTCATATTCTTCAGAAGGAAGGATAAGCTAATCGGAGATGGTTGCAAACGGTTTCTCTATGAGTTCTATTCCATGTTTTCCGGATCCTCTAAGATTGCATTATTAAACTCTTGTTGGGTCCCACCAGTCATCTTCTGACGCTTATGAGTTAGAGCTTAAAGTCTTAAAATAAAAAATATAGTAATTAGATTCAACAAGAACATATAAATAAAAAATTGAAAAAACCAGACTAGTTCTTTGTAATATTACTGATGACATCATCTATATTAAATGATAAAATCAAAAATCCGCATAAAAACAAGTTAACCTGAGACAGGTTCATCAAGACAGGCTCATCTGTAGTCACCGCAGCAGAAATAGAGAAGTATATTATTCAACGTAGAACAATACATATAATGGACAATGTACACCTTAACTCCAATTCAATTATTTAAAGAATTGTATAACCCGATACTATATCAAACTTCACAAACTCAAACAAGCAATAACCTTCTCGGATAAAATACAGTCTGGTGATAACTCTTTCTTAAATTGTAGTTTCCTTCCATCATCAGTTGCTGACAGTTACATAAGTTTCGGTTTTTGTGCTGGGAACCATTTGCTAATATCTCATTCGCACTGACGTAGAAACTGAAAACAATTATTTAGTACCATAGAAAAGTAATTAAATGGATTGATAACTTTTAGAAACCAAATTTTTGAATATGTATTTACCCGTTGTTTTTGAGCTCAGATGGCTAAGAAGGGATTTCCCACCGATCTTGAAGTTTCATTCTTAAAGCTGAAGGTGATGTTTCTTCGTGCGCATGATTCAGGCGGGTAGAAGCCAAGAACATTATTTGAATAGGCGTGTAAGAGACCTTTTGGCGTGTGGTTTCATTTCTATCTCCCGTTTGCAGAACTAAGAAAAAAAACATTTAAAGCATAGTTATTCAGATAAAATAAACTTTTTTGTAAATTTGGATACTGAACACAAAATTTATAGAAATAAATAAAAAAATCCTCTTATAAATTGACATTAGATGATATACTGCTATTTGATGCCATTCATTCGAGTATGATAGGGCAGTGAGACATAAACATCATTCGAAAATCCTTGGTGAATATAAAGGGACTAAGTCTTGAGTGAGTGAAGGTCTTACATGAGGTTTTTTTGCGGTATAATGTTATAGTATTGAAAACTATGGTGTGGTATAAGACGGTATTAGATCTATGGTAGCAACCTGTTTCAGATGGATTCTTAAGAGGAGCTAGGTTGTGAAAGAATTGATAAAAATGAGGAATAAACACATTAGGAGTTGTGTGGTGTGAAGAAAGGAGTAAAATGAGAGAATAAACTGAAAGTACATTGAGATGGATTTGTTCAGTTGGAAAGGATGGATGATAGATCAGTTGGTTAACGGATCATTATAGTTGGTGGCATGTGGTTGGGAATTCGACCGGCTGGGAGACCAAAGAAAAAGTGGATCGAGTCAGTAACGGGATGCCTAGTGGAGAGGAATGAGAGTTTGGCAGAGACGAGAAGAAAGGTGTATAAGATAGGAGTGATGCGGTTTTTTTGCGAGGGGGTTGTTGCGCCAACTGGTTTCATGGAATGAACGCCTACATTGACGCCGATGCCACAGTGAAAGGTTCGTACGCGAGTAACATGAAGCCCTGAGGGAAGTGCAAATAGAAGTGGAATGGCGGGGGTTTTTGTGAGGGGGTGGTTGTGGGCCTGGTCCAAGGGATGAACCCCTACATTGACGAAATACCACAGGGAGGGTTTATCGAGGTCTTGTGGAGCTCTAGGGTGAATTCTTTTGACTGCGACGAGTTCTCACTTAAGGGGTTATGGAGGGGAAGGGCTTTTTCTTCGATTACCGTCTATGTCCTTCTAACTACTTTTCTGTTCTACCGGGTGTATGTGTTATCTCACCCCCAACTGGGAAAAGAGAGGAGGAGGAGGAGGAAGAGGAGCGAGGAGGAATAGGAGGAGAGGAGGACGATCGACGACGACGCGAGATATTATATATGATTATATATATATATAATATATATATATATTATATATATATATATATATATATATATATATAGTATATATATATATATAATATATAAATATCTATTATATAATATTAATATTTATATATAATATATATATATATATATACTATATATTAATCAAGGAGCAGTGCAAAATTTTTAATATTACTGTAAGAGACTGTTTGTTCAAGCATTTATCTTCCCTCTTTTGTTCGGTAGGCATTGCTGTTCAAGTTCTTCAAGAGATCCTTCTCCTTTCTCAAACTTAAGCCAGACTGACAGTGCTCTCGTTTCTTATCAAAATCTGACACATGAACTAAGATTCTGTTTTCTGAGAGAAAGTTCTTCATATTGGTATCATGGGTGATAATTGTGTTACACTTTAATGGCATGACAACTACTATAATTACACAGAAAAATATGTATTTCGAACAAGTAATGTTGTCTCATAAATCAATATAAAATAACTTAATTTTTTAATGACTTTAAACCGCACTTTAAGTTCTCAACTCATATTTTACCCTAGGAGTTACTTAATGAATCGAAGATCTTTTAATGTTTATAAATTTCTAACTTTTATATATAGCGGCCACAAAGAAAATTTGCCGCTCATAAATTCGGCAATTTTTCAAAAATATTTTTTGAACTATGACGATAAGGGAAAAAAAGGTGTACAAGATTAAAGTTTTTTTTTTTTTTAAATTAAACCTTTATTATAGAGTACTTCATAAAAAATTCAAAACTTTAAAATAAATGGCCTTCCCATACCCCCCTAAAAATCAGAAAAAAATGACAAATTTTCAAGCGATTTGGTAAAAAAAAACTTTTTGGTTATGAATTAATTTGTTAAACAATTTTTTTAGAAGCAAAGTATAATTACCAAACATTATAACTTTATAATGTGTTTAAAATCCAACAAAATTAAGAATGTTGTCTAGGAATTACCAGAAGCTGAGTTAAGCTAACCCATACTAATTTTAAACAAAAAAAAATGGCTAAGCCAAATGGCAACAAAATGACCAGGCAGGCTAAAATATAAAACTTATTTTGGAGTGGGTCGAGTTGACCCGCGTTGGCTCACCACCTTTGATTATACTTATAGATTAAATTATTTCATTAATAAAAAAAGAATTATATCATTCACGATATAAGTTTATCAAAAATGGTAAAACACGTAAAGAATCTGTCCCTAACAACGTATCTAATGGTAACAAAGTATCTCCACTCACCATGTAGAAATGGACATCATTTGCTCAGCCCATTTGCAATGTGTGCCATCCTCTCCTCAAGGTCTGTAAGTTCATCTTCCATAGCGAAGAATACGCTGAAATCAACACAAAATCTTACATACACATGTGCATGGATAATAATAATTAAAATATATAATAATAATAATATATAAATAATAATAATAATAATTATAATAATAATAAATAATATAATAAATATATAATAAATAATAATATATAATCAATAATAGTCAAACAATAAGTTTTATTATAAATTTAATAGTTGATAATTATATCTAAGAAGTAATGGTAAATAATAATAATATAATAATAATAATATAATAAATAATAATTAAAATATATATAATTAAGTAATAATAACTCAAACTTTGAACCATTTACTAAAATAGATCAAATATGGCATGACAACCAGTACTCTGAAATGATTTCGTCTTTTCCTAATCACACTCTTGGAAGAGAACTACATATTTTCTTGTTCTTCCTCAAATCTTTTTGTAGCGATTATGTGCAGGTAATTTGATCATTTAAGTTCGTTTAAGTGCTGGACCAATTCTGTGTGATGAAAGACCATTCGTAAGTTAATTATTTCAAAAATTATACTTTAAGCGTAAAGCCATAGATAACAGAAATTGGAGATAACGAACTTAAATTTCGAATCTAAGGGGAAAATTATTATTAAAAAATTAAAAGAAAGGTTATTCGAGATAATGCATGAACATGAGGAATACCAACTCGCTCATGATTTGCCAAGTTCTATCTTCCGTTTTTCCGTAAGCCAAGAACTTAAGAATATCGAGTTCTTCATTGCTGAAGCTTCAATTATAGTTGCTCGTGAAGACGATCCACAACGAAAATCATACATACTAAGGTGGCGCAAAAAAAATTTCGGAAACAAAACTTAATTAGACAAAAATGTAAAACTTAAGGGTCATCAATTAATGAAAAAAATAAGAATATTTTGATACATGCATCTTAGCAAAAACTTTAGAAAAAGACATGACTACCTGCTTGAGTCGCTGACACATTAAAAATTTTTAAACCAGATAAAAAAGTACATCATATTTAATAAAGTAATATCAAATATAAAGTACATGCTGTGTTTTATAAACACTATCAATATAAATCGAAAAATTTTCATAAAAAGTGTTATCACATATATAAATACCTTGTCTGCCTAGACATCACTTTTATACGCAACTCCTCCCATCTTGTATTAAGTAGCTTCATTTGCACTCGTATTTCTTCGCTTTCTTCTTCTCCCAAAAGATTATCTCGCAATAGACGTGATCCTTCACTTAAAACATCACCAATGCCTCCTTGCCTTGAAGTGAGATCCAACAAAAGGTCCTATAGATGATAAAATAAAATATATAAAAATAAAAAAGATTTACTTAAGAGTTTATTATCACTATTTTATAAGTAAATTAAATATTCTAAAGTAAACAATTTTTTAAAGCTAATGTTTTTTTAAATAATTTAATGTGTTATAAAGGACGAAGGAACTATTTACCTCTAATTGGTGGAATTGGCATTTAACGTCTTTTGTGTTATCCGCAATTTCTGCCATTCCAGCAAGACGATCTTCAGCTCCCAAGAGCCATGTAAGAACTTCTTCAAGAGTTTGCTGATAAGTACTTATGCCTATACCAACACTTGCGGAAGCCCCTGGTATGTCTTTTGCACTTTCTGAGGCCTAACAAGTACAGTCATAAAATCAATAAGTAAATATATAAAATAAAAATAAAGTAAAACCTTCTAAAGAAAACTACCTCCCAAATAATTATAGGCCCAATTATTATCTAGCAAATACCCAAATGCAGATAATAAAATTACCTCTATAGAATATGATGAATCAGACTGTACTGATATATTTAAACTATCCATTGATATGGACGAATGAGGAAGTGATTGGAAGAGGCACATCACATACATCATTATAGATTTTTTGTCTGGATTTTGCGTGTTAACATCTAATGAAATAGGATAAGAAACAATATATAACAAACATGAGAAACATTAGAAATAAAATGAGATAATGAAGTAATGAATAAATACGATGAGATAATAATGAATAATTATAGATAAAGTGTTGCAAGACATTAGCCGAAGCGTAAGTTTTGTAATAGGTGAATTCCATATAATAGTAGAGCTAGTCTTTAAAGTGAAATAAAAATTAGGTATCATGATACTAAAGTTAGTATGAGCCTATACGGCATATAGACGTATGAAGTTAAGTAAGCTTATAAGTAAAGTAATAAGCAATAAAGTAGTAGTACATAAAAAGAAAGTATATATCAGTATCTAACTAGCGTTAACGAAGGCAATGTGCATAGGGTATTACTTAAGAACTATTGCACGTGTTTAATTTTAATAGAACAAAAGTCGTTAATATACCAAAAGAAACTAAATTAGTTGATGACCTAACTTAAACTAAAATTTAATGATCCTAAAATTTAATTTCAAGCTTTACGATTTTTACTCAAAATCCGGAGTTCGTGAAAACTTTTTCAAAATTTTGAAAAGGTTGATTGCTGTAATCAAAAGCAGAAGCCTGTTCTAAAGCGTGCTTTATAATGAATGAAACCTTGCAAAGAGAATGCAGTTAAAACACAAGCATGTAATGTGAATTCTACACCGATGAATAAGTAGAATTAATGGAAGTAGTAAAAAGACGATAATTCTAGAGTTCGTGATTTAAAGAGTAGGTAATGTCATAGAGAATCTGTGATGAAAATAAAGCAACTCAGAGTGGATAGCTATATCAATGGCGATAAGAGTAAAAGTGATTTTGACTAAAGTGATCATGACCTCATCACAAGGAACTGGTTGATATATGAAAAGTATAGCATAAATGTTCATAAGAGATGGAAAAAGTGCTATAAAAGGTGTAGCTATTTCAACAGGTATAATATACCTAGTATATATAAAGGATTAATGGAAGGTATATATAGTATAATTATAGTATATAAATGATATAGACGTATATAGAACTATATCAGAGTATAAAATATATACAGTAAGTAGTAGGATATATACTATATATATATATCGATGATATATGATTGGTATAGTATTGAAGAAGATAACAAATAGTACAGGTAGAGAAAAAAGAATTGAACCGTATTAAGCTATTAAGGCTGGCAGCATAGCTTTAAAGGATAGGCTTATAAATTGAAGCGTTAGGGAAACCAAATCTGAATAGGTGGAATGGCGAGAGAGAGAGTAATTTAGTTAAAGGAAAAAAGGCGTATAGCATATAACATTGGATCGTGAGACACAAAGGGAAAACTTTGTAAATTCGCCGCATTACCTAGCCGAGAGCGTTTGTAACGCCTTAAGCAGAGCTACATCAATTCTTCTTCGGCCGCGGCTGTGACTCTTCATATATAAGTATTAGTATAAAATAACTATATAGGATATATATATAGATAGGTGATATAAGAATAGTAGTAGTAATATATAGAAGCGTATATGATAAAAGTAGGTATAAGCATAGGGAGTATAGAGCTAATACGTAACTAGTACATATAAGGTATAATATATTAAAGATAATATTCTATATAGTAATATAGTATATATAATATAATAGTATAGATATAGTACGTACTATTATATACTATGAATACGGTATATCAGATCGCGACCGGTAATAATAGAAATATTAGGCCGGTGGTCGATCAAAAAAAAAGTTTTCAATTTTGTAAATGCATATCCACCTGGGCAAAGCCCTTTTTTGTTCCCATCTCCGGTCAAGAAAAAAGTATTTTCCGATGATCAACTAATGCTTTGCATTGCATATTATATCCGGAACAGGATTTTCAAATCTAGATGGTTATTCAAGCTTCTTACAGTGTTTCTTATAATTTTTGCTATATATAGGCATAAAAAAGCATATATAGATGATTTGATATGATGTAACTATGTAGGCAAGTTAATATGTGGGAAAGATAACACCCCCATTTTTGCATTCCTGTAAGGTCTTTGGTAGGAAATCAAGGACCAAGTCATTTAACTCTATCTTGACTTTAGCAGATGATGGAATACTTCTGTGCGTGCAAAATATAGAGATTCCCATGGAAGAGGCGATCCATAAATTTAGAATCGATTTATGTTGCCTTAAAATACCAATAATGTGTGCTTCATTTTTTTTTAATCTTCTTGACTTAGCAGATGTATGGAATATTCTGTATCTGGAACAGAAGGAACATACCATTATCTTATTTACATGCATGTCTTTTGGGTAAATGGACCCGCGAGCTGATTTGTGTCTTTGCCGATGTCGCGGAATTTTAAAAATTTGCCCAATTTTTTTTCGCCTGGAACGGCGCAAAACCGGAGCTGAGAAGCACAAAATAGTCAAATAAAAAAAATATGTGTAACTCATGTACAACCAAAATGCGACAGTGGCTGCCAAGAATTGTATATTGTATATGAATAAATATTAAAAAATACATTTACGAATTTTTTATTTTTTATGAGTCTACCATTAAAATTTGCTTTTGACCAACTTGAAATTGCCACGGACTAAAATGTTATTGTGAAAAAATTGAAAAAAATTGGAAGTTTTTAAAATACAATGTTTGAACTGTAAAAGTATTTTGCCTATTCAATTTGCCAATTCAAGTGTAGGAGGGAGCTTAATCAATTAAAAAACAAGAATTTTACACTTAATTCTTTCATTCTAATAAATGATGAAGTTAGTGATTTCACGTTCTCCATCCAAGTGGAGGTTAATTAAAACGTGGTGCGAATTTTACATTTTTTAACCCCCTAAGAATAGATTGCGACAAACCCTCTTTAATATATAAGTATATATAGTATATATAGGTATAGTACTTATTATGAGATAGAGCAATTCCGTTGAAGGGCGAGAAGATAGAGAAGAAGAAGAGAGAGAGAGAGAGAGAATAGTAAAAGATAGAGAAGAGATAATATAGTAGTAATGAGTATAATATGAGAGTATGAAAGAGATAAGGTACTAGAGTAATAAGTAATATCATAGTAGGTAACTATATATATAGAAAAACGAAATCCTTGCGCAGATCAAGAAGTGAAGAGTTTCTGAAAATGTTATTAGAAATAATTTGGCGTCATCAGTAGAAAACTAAAAGGAGGGAATGAAAAAGAATAAAAGGTACAGGAGATATTTGTAACAGGAAAAACATAAACTAAGTTATAAAAACAAGACTACATTAACGCAATTTCGCCATAGGGGTCAATCCATGTGTGCCCGTGCGCTCAAAGAGCTCCGCTTCTTCTAGGCGTCTGAGGAGAGGCCAAAAAATGGTATTGGTATGGCGATAACGTTAGTGTATGTATAGTTTCATTTCGAAGCCTGTAGATCATATATGTATTGAGATAGTCTACCGAACGCTCTTTTAAAGTAATCAGTTGGTATTTAAAATTCGTATAATACATGAAAATAGTGAACTGAGAGCGTACCAAATTATCAGAATAGTATGTGTTCTATATACGTAGCATATCAAAATAGTATGACTACGTATATGCTTCACGGAGTTTTCACAGTACTATAAGAGACAATGGCTGTATGACGCCTACAATACCTAGATCATGATAGTATATGATGTATAATAGTACATATTTCATATAAAGCCATGTAATGCTAGTGGAGAGTGAGGTATATGTATGTATGGTGTTACTAGCGCGAATGTTGAACTGAACAACGAAAGATAATTCGTGGGCTTCAACAGATGTCAATCGTGGAAGTGGCTGGTGGTGGAGAGCCTGAGCGAAGTTTAAAGAAAGAGTTCGAACCAGACGTAGTGTGTCTTGGGCACACATCAATCCGCTGATGAATAACACGTAGGCGCAGGGAGCACAATCTCTTGGAGATGGGGTCATATGGAGTAAACTATTCGTGGTAATAATAGACAGTTTTCATATTAAGAGTAACCAAAAATAGAGATTAATCGGAGCCCTTCTTAATACGAAATAGTCTCCCTTTCTGCCTAGCTAATGTAGAAGCGGCCCTTGCGCCAGCGTTTCTGGGACTGCGCACCGCTACACGTATAGCTCGTGAGATCGGCTAAAGAAAGATGGCTGAGCCATGAAGGTTGGAAATATGAACGAAAGCCTATAAAGAGAGCCGCTCTTCTAACCTTTTTCGTAATCTGAAGTTGCGCTATTATGGAACCCCAGCCGTTAAATCTATCTTTCTTCGCACTAGCTCCTTAGGCTTTTAGGAACAACCCTTTTGGTATATCATACAAGAAAGAAAAATACGCAAAAGGTAAAATTTTACGCAGCTGAAAGAATAAGTGAAGATCTGGGCCATTCAAGCTAGTTATGTAAAAGAGACTCATATGAGTAAAATCTATGAATCTGAATCCTCAGGAAAATTCTCCTTCTAGTTTTAACCTTTTTTCGAGTAAGTCTGCATAATCTTCGAGAAAAAAAAAAGGACTTAAAAGTTTGACAAAATAATTAATGTATGTAGTATACTGGGTTATATAGATGATATAGCCTATGTTAATAGATATATATAAATTTAATAACGATATAATAGTGATATCTAGCTATTCACTATAGCCGGCCGGAGGATAGGTATAGTATCCTATATTATAATAGTAATATGTAGGTACAACTTCTACTAATATATACATGATATATACTATACTATATACCTCATAGAGAGAGAGAAGAGAGAGACAGAGGAGATGAAGGAGAGGAGAGAGTGAGCAACCACCGAACAACTTTTTCGTTGAGAATACAAAAAGAGATGCATGAACACGATCTACAGTACGCTAGCCGGTGCGGCCTTTAATATTTTATTTTTTTTATATCATTGGATATAATACTTTCGTGTCTCCAACGATCCTCTAAAACCTTAAGGGATTATGAACATGCCAATCGAACTAAAGTTTCTATGACCGTAATATACAAAGCATCTGCCCCTTAATTCACACCTTTAGGAAAATTTAATTTCTCGACCCGTGTTTTTTTCGTCAGATATTAAAGGAAAAAAGCCCATAAGTGAAAATTTCTGTTAAATTGATCAATAATAAGATACGTGAACTTCAAGTATGAAGCGAAATAATCTCGACGATTAATTAGGAATGATATATATAGCCTATGAGCGGGTATAGTATATATATATCAGATATATCATATTATAATTATATATATATATTATAATATATCATATGATTTATAATATAATATAAAATAGTAATCTATATATATAATATACTATATATTAATATATATAAAACTATAACTAGGTAATCTGAGCGCACGGGGTTAACCGCAGCATGAGCCCATTACGATTTTTTCATTAGCAGGTCGTGCAATAACACTAGATCAAGTAGTTATTCAGTGCGTGCGCGTGGTCAAATCAAATTTTACTGCCGATTTAATCGAACTCTCCAGGGTAAGGTTGTAGTTCAACCTAGTGAGTAAACGCCGTTTTAGTAATACATAGAAAGCGAATTAAGCCTTTAGCAATACGTCTTGGAGCAGTGAAAGAATTGTTAAATTGTGCAAGCAAAAACTGAGCTGTGCAATAACATTAGCCCAGTAGCAGATGATCTACAGACTACTTAAAGATGAAATCAAATTAAAGAAGTTGCACGGGTAATCTATCCTTATGAAGGTCTTACATATAAAGAAGCAAACCGCTTTTAAAAAATTAAAATCCTATTCGCAGTTTATTTAGGGGTTCAGCTCAAGATATAATATTGTCATTCTGATTATGTATAATAATAAGATCCATCAAATAATAAAATAATAAAATAATAATAATAATAAATATTATTAATAAAATCAATAAAACAAATAACAATGAATGAAATAATAAATAATGTCAATAAGAAGCACCAGTGAAATTTCCTTTTAGATGACAAAAACATGTATACTTAATAATATATATATTAAATATTCCGTCCATACTGTAATCTATATAAGCCTATCATATTATTATATATAAGCTAACTATTATATATAATATACGTAGGATATATCAGTATAATCGTTCCACCCATCAACGTATCAAATGATAGAATATACTAAAGGTAATATATATATAGTGTAATTATTACAAAGGAATTTAAAAAAAAAAGAAATGCAAGGGGTGCATAAATAGTTATACTAATAGCTATTAAAATTTATTAAGTAATGGATTGAGAATGTTCTCTTTTCACTCGCGATATAATAAAATAATAATAATGAAGTGTACATAAATAATAATATATGAGATTGAGATTTGAAACACAATAATAGTATAACGTAATATATACTTATTTTCAATAAGGATAAGTGAATGATAATATCATAATAATAATATAATGAATAATAAGATAAAGAGATAATAAAATCAATTATTTAATTGTAATTAAATGATAAAATAATAAATAATAATAATAACTAAAACTAATATAACTGGATAAAACTATACTGAATAAAATAATTAAATAGAAGTACATAGGAAATCAAAAAAAGGCTCATATTTAACAAAACTCTAACAAACGTTAATAGGCTTGAAATAAAAATATTTGCACTATTCTCACAGAATATGACCTGCCCGCTCACTATAGGCCCAACTTTTCCACAATGAAAGGCCGCTTGAAGTCTTTAAAATTCTATTCAGCCTCACCATCACAGGAAATTAAATGGCATCTTGAGTAAATTCATATATGATAGATGGTAATAATATATATTATATATACTATTTATTATAGTAATATGAATATGATATTATATCATATATAATATAGATATGATACTAATATATATTATATAGGTATAGTAGTAATATTATAATAAAAATAAGACTATTATATACTATTATTTATAAGTAATAGTGGCACGTGCATGGTTCGCTGCTGCTTCGGAATGCGCGCCTGGCGACGCGAGCGGTTGGCGTCGTAAAAACTGTTACTGCGGCAAGTAAATTAACTTTGACTAAAATAAAAAGTGTTTTATAATAACTCAAAATAAAAAAGTCTAGAAATAATAACAATTTATGTGCACTGGTGTAACACAAGTTACTCGCATAACTTAATTGACTAAATAAAATGTTTAATGAAAAAGCTGTAAAATAAAAAAAAATAAAAAAGAGTAAAGAGACTAAAAATTTATTGAAACTCCCCTTCTTGCCCCCGGGGCTTCCAACAAGAGAGACAGAAAATTAAAAGACGAACAGTTTAGTTCCTTCTGCCTTCCTCGTCTAAAAATCGTACCAGATTTTAACTATGTAACGGAAAAGAATGTTTACTAATGAACAATCTTATTTTTATATATATAATAATATCTAATAATAGTATATTATACGGTATATCTGATATTATTTTTTTGAAGATCAAAGTCCTATATACTATTATATATTATATATACTATATGATATATATAACTATATATGATATATTATAATTTATATATAGTTCAGCTTTTTTTCAATTACATAGTTTCTTTTCACATTTCTTCCCATTAATAAGTCTTTGGCCTTTTAAATAAGTATAGATATATCTGATTCTTGCTGAACATCAAGTTATGATGGTGCGCTTGTTCCAAGAGTCCTTGTGAAGTGTTCAATGTTTTTGATGGAACAGTGCAAAAAGAAAAGTTCATGTTCGATAGTCGTGGGTTTGAGAACAGGAAAAATTAGTAACTTATGGAGCCGGAAAGTTGCTTAATATATTATGGATCGCAACGCAGGCGTAATTTTAAAATGGGAATTCGGCTTGCCGCGAGGTTTTATGCTTATCATTTATGCAGTAATATATACTGCAAAACCAAATGAACTAAATAGCGAAAAAGAGTGAAATAAATACAAAAGAAAAACTTGATGTTTCTAAAGTTATTATCAACAAAAAATAAATACCGGTGACAAAGCAAATAAGACTACTTATTTACTCCTCTCAATTTAATGCGTCCACCGCATGAGGTATCACTCTCTCATGTGCCCTGTGTGGGGGGCCTAAGACTCGAGTGTAGATACATATATCAATAATGTGTTCCATCTATATATAATCATATATATCTATATATATACTATACTCATACGTATATATCATATAGTACTATATAATATACTAGGTCATATTATAATATAGACATGCAGAATAAACGGCGTTACCCCCCCGTAGAGCCTAGGACGTTATGTTATTTCATCACTACTAGTCATATAGGAGGTTGGTATAAATATTCATACTATAATGATAGTAACCTCAGAGATACTACCACATTTAGTTATTTGGCTATATCACTATGATATCTTAGGTACATCTACTACTTTAGCTA
Organism: Trachelipus rathkii; assembly: GCA_015478945.1. Lineage (NCBI taxonomy): Eukaryota > Metazoa > Arthropoda > Malacostraca > Isopoda > Trachelipodidae > Trachelipus > Trachelipus rathkii. The sequence continues at coordinate 17,296 of JABUQX010123306.1, forward strand.
GTTTATATTATTTGTCAGATTACGCTAGCTTCTAAACGGTTATTTCTCAATTAAGTACTAACTATATTGGCGTCCGCTATGCCCTGAGTACGCGAGCCTCTGCTCACTCTATTAACCTATAGCTCGTTATTGGATACATAGTAGGACTAACCGACGTGAGTACCGGTCACTCCTCTACTCAACTTTTATTTATTCTTTACTATTCATCTATCTATTATCATACTCAGTAAATATAATATAATCTTATCTACATTACTATATTGCTTATGATTCTATCCATATACTTCATATATATGACTCTATCTTCATAACTTATATATATATATTATACTATTCTATATATATATATATACCCCCAACTACAACTACTTTATCTATATCTAATAATCTATATATATATACCTAACTTCTTATAATATTATATTTATAATATATATATCTATATATATATCATTATAATTTAATATTATATTTGGATGCAGGGGCGTATACATAGGTAGGTAGGGTAGCGTCAGTCTCTAGCCCAGTATTAGATGTTTTTGAATGTGTTCTTTGAAATCCAAATAAATTAAAAAGCTCCACAGTTTAAAGACCTAAAACTAATTTAGCAATTTTATTTGAAAGTGAAAAAAAGAAACTGCCATTCCTCATATTTGTAATAAATCAGAAGGTTTGAAACGCAGAAAACCAAACTAGCAGTTCGCATACGCAAAGTATACTTTAAACTTAATCTCATTGAATTTCGCCTTCTGGACTCAAACTTGGCCTGTTCTTAAGAAAATTGAGAGTACACTTTTATGCCTCAGTGGGGGCGTAGCACTGATGTTGTTCCATATCTCATATACAAAATATACCATATCACGGGCCAAATGCCAGAGCATTATTACCTTGCTGCTCACCCGAAACGAAAAAAAATAGCGACGTTAATCCCACGAGAACGAAAAAAACTTTTCGGCCTAATGAAACGCGTTTGTGTATTCCTGAAATAACTTATTTGAAAAAAGAAATTATTGAAGCATACCTCTCTTCTCCCTCTCTCCATCATCTTCTCCTCTCTCCTTCTTACTTCATCTCGTCTCTCGTCTCTCTCTCTCTCCCCTCTCTCCTCGCTCTCCTCTCTCTCCTCTCTATATATATACTATAGTATATATATTACCCCTTTTTCACTATCAGTCATCCACGTAAATAATACTAATTTACTATATACTTATTATCATCCTATAATTATATATATATATTATCCTTAATAATATAACTATTGTACTATTTATATAGTAATATCTACTACCACGTAAATATATATATTAGATATATATATTCCCCTAATATATTAATACTCTGTTCTTCGTCCTTGCCCTTCCGTCCGGTTGGTC
>JABUQX010123307.1:0-22931 GCA_015478945.1 Trachelipus rathkii
AAAAGAGAAGAAGAGAGAGTATACCCTATGAGACTATATTAGGTATATATACCCTAATACTAACATATGTAACCATCTGAGTCTCTCTTTATTATTCCTCCAGTGCCATTTGATTTAGAATGAGGCATAGATGATTAGTTATTTTTTTTTATATACAAGGGTCTAGTCATAAAAATATCTTTCATATAATTAGCATATTAGATATATTATTATATATATAGTATTAATATACAGGGTGATTCATAACCTCTGCGACAAAAACCTCTGTAACAAACTCGGAGGGCTGATAGAGGCAAGCGATAAGGAACATTTATTGTTAAGTAAGCTATGTTGTATGACGCTTGGCGCTTCAAAGTTACGGATGATGTGAGGTACACTAGTTTATGTTGTATGACGCGTCGCATGTAGGTCCGACGATTTAGGTTACTTAATTTTAATGTGTTTGTGCACTAGCGTACGAGGTACGCTTAACGTCCTCTTCGGAAAAAAAGTGGCAAACATATGTACCTTGCCCCAATTCATCGTTGAATCTCCAGTACAGTGTGGAATCGATTACGATGGATCACTAGCACTCTTCCGAGTGAACGCGAAATGAATAATGTTTACGATGTGGCGAACGTGATAATGGACGAAGAGCGCACCTCATAGTACACCGGGATAACGGTGTCCACACAGCAGAAATCACCCCCACCACACAATTTTTGCTCGCCTTCATCAGCGCCTTCGAGATAATGGACCCTTCGTCCCCGGTGCATTGGTGGAAGACCGGTAATACGAGGACTCCTGCGTTTGGAGAAGAGGTGCTTGAGAGAGCGGCCTATGACACGTCGATCAGCTCACGCGCCATGTGCCCATGACATGGTTCATATCAGAGATATATATATAAAGCAAGAGCAAAACGCTGCCATAGTATACCAGCCTACAGAAAGGTAACCAGGTACTTGGGCAAAACGACTTCACACCCCGTGGTGCGAATTTGCCCGGTGGTTTCTGCAACGGAGAATCGATAATCCTGCCTTTCCTGCAAATGTCTTGTTTACCGATGAGGCGTGCTTCATACGTGGAATGGCTACTTCAACAGCAGAAACAGCCACATATGGGGCGAGGACAACCGCACGCAATGTTCGTCAGAGTTCCACAAGGCGAAATTTACCGTAAACATCTTGGGGGAATTCGATTGACAGCGTTGCATCACACACCGTTTGGATGGACCTGCGTACCTGAAACTACTCCAGAACACGCTTTGCGGTAGTTCATGACCGACATACCTACTTGGACGACATACCCCTTGCGACCTGCAGAGACACGTGGTTCCTCGCGTGATGCGCGGTTTCCAGCCGCAGCGAGCGCGAGCGCGAGCGCGAAGTACGGGCGCATCTTGATACAGTCTAATACTGAACCAAATGGATAGGGAGCGAGGGACCTGTTGCTTGGCCTGCTCAAGATCGCAAGGACCTCACGGCCCCTAGATGAGGGGCCATGCGAAGAGTGTTGTGTAACATTAACCCCAGTCAACACAAGAGAGGGACCAGATTCAGCGAATATTCACTGCGTTTGATCCAAATCAGACACAGTGAGGGCATGTTCGGTAGATAGAGTCCGACAGGCAAATGGCACGGCGATGTAACGAATGTAATCAGGTACAGGGCAGACAATTTGAACACGCTCCTGTAATTTTCCCCAATAAAAAGATTTCATAACAAGCTACCATCGTTTGCTTTACAACCTCGCGTCAAAAACACATACGTTGTTTTAACAAAATATCCTTATGTGTGTGAGCCGCGTGCTATCAACGCCTCGGAGTTACACAGATGTACGCTATGCACTAATCATACATAACCATTAGAATCACCCAAAATCTCCGGTGTAGGAAGTAACAGACGGCGTCAACACATAACGCTGGTTTAATCTTGGTATCAGTCATTTCGTAAATATTATGAAACGAAGCGTTCATCACAACATATGCTTTATATAACAATAAATGTTCCTTAATCGTTGCTCTATCAGCACCTCCGAAGTTTGTCGCAGAGGTTTTTTGAAATATCACCCTTGTATATATATAATAGTAGAGGAGGCATATATATATATATATATATTATAGTATTATAATAATACTATATATATTATAATATATTATATATATATATATATATTATATAGTTATATAATATTTTAGGCTATATATATATATAATATATATATAGTATATTATATATATATATATATATATATATTTTTATATATGTATATTTATAAATATGATAAGTTGTCTCGAATATACGTATAAATCTCTATTTCAGCTTAAATATTTCTAGGATTTATTAAATTTATTTATATAATATATAATTATATATAATATATATGAAACGTATGATGATAAATATATATATATTATTATAGTATATTATATATATATATATATATTATATATATATATATATATATATATTAATATATAATATATATATATATATATATTATAATATATATAATATATATATAATAATAATATTATAATATATATATTATTATATAATGAGATGATCCAGCTTGTACCTACATAACATATATGTACATTCTTGAGCTTTTCTCCTAGATGCATTGGATCTTATCAGTAATGAAGCATGTTGTGATATTTGTTGGTTCTATATGAATGGGAGCTTAGCAATAAAATTCGCGACAAATAGCTACATGAGGAAAGTTTAAAAAAAATGCTGAGCTTCGACATTTATATGTAAAAAATCTACCTTATTGCTTATACTAGAATTTATTCCATAGCCTAAAATACATTAATATAAACAAAGACACTTATATATTAGGTATTCACAAAGTTTTGAATTTATATATTCATACAGTTGAAAGCTTTATTTATAAAAACCTGTAGAGGTAAAGTAATTATTTTCAATGAATATATTGTGTTCTATTTCATTTAACTAAATTAATATTTTCTATATAATCCACATAATTATAAAACTTTTTCTTCACTATTCCTATTTATTTATAATTAGATTTTTAGATGTGAGTAATCAGGAGTTATATGTAATTGTCTATTGAGAATTTTAATTATATGGTACACTAACAATTTTCACAGACTCTAGAGAAAGGACTAGTTTATAATCAATTGTAAATAAGAATTGATATATAAGAAATCTTTCACCACACAATCTCTCTTCTCACCCTCTCCAGCCTATTCAACGTAAATTACATATAATCTAGACTATTAGATGGACCAGCAAAGAAAACTTTGTAAAATAATAAGCCTCCTTTATCAAATATACTAATATGAATTTTACAAAAGGGTAATAAAATTCGATACTTCATACTACCTTCGTAGTAATTACGAGACTTAACGTACAGACCTCCTTATTTCAAAGTGTTGACATTCAAAAGACATGAAAGTTTACATTTGTGAGTTGCACTTGTCGTGGTAGGTATGAATTATTAGTTTAAAATGAAATGAAGTTTATCGTTTTTTTGTCTCTCAGTTGAGCATAGGTCAGAACAGCCCATTTTTATTCACCTCCGCTCTTCCATCACATTGTGCACAGTTTTATGCGAAATACTTCTATACGCGGGCTTCTGAAATATCGCAAAATATCAAATTTTACATAATATATACGACCATTTGTTCCTACTGAACTACATTACACAATATTAAATGACATTATCCGTTAAAAAACTCTTATATTAATTAATAAATTATTTAAATATCTATATTATTATATATTTAAGACATAGAATGTCCCTATAGTAATCTATAGAGGATGGTATACTCCGGTCGCCTTGAAATTATATGCACACTCATAATAGTAAAAAAGAAAACCTAATATTCATATAGTTACCTCAATTTTCATGTTACGAGTAATAGAATATTTTAGTAGATTACATACCTAGTTCATATATTGTTTATATATTTATTTTTTGAATATGTGTGTACTTGCATGAAGGCGCTTCTACCCTTATTTCAAGCGAAGGAGGACCTACATTTGGGAGAACAGCAGAATTTCAGTGATGAACTTAAATATTATATTTTTAAGATATGAAATTTTAAACAATTTATTAATTTATCATATTAAATTTAATAAGACACACACTTAAAGTAGACATCTTACAACTATATAAATATGTGTGAAAATAAATATATATATTATATATATAATATAATATATATATATATATTATATATATATATAATTAATAAATAATATTATAATATGTACACATGTATATATATTTTAAAATATTATGTGTTAATATGTCAATTTTAATACTATTAATATAAGAATATTTATATTATATATATATATATATGCTATTTATAATATGTTGACTCCATTTATACTATCCCAGGAAACGTAAAAGATCATAAAAATGTAAAATATAAATATTTTCAATGAATTTTTATTTAGTTAGAGGTTAAATACATTAGTAAATAGTAAATACTACTAAATGGATATTAATAAAAAATGTAATTATATTATATTAATATTTATACAATAAAAGTATAAAAAGAAATTGATAATATATATAATATATTAATATATATATATATAATTAATATATATATATATATATATATTTAATATAATATATATATATATATATATATATAAATTAATATATATATATATATATATTATATATATTAATATATATATATATATATATATATATATTAATAATGTTATATATTAATAATATATTAATACATATATTATATTAATATATATATAATATTAATATATATATATTAATATATATATTAAATATATATAATATATATTATAATTATTATATATATATATTTATTTAGTTAGCTTCACACTCATATAGGTACTTAATTAAGAAAATGAGTAAACCTTTGGGCAATTTTATTTTCAAGTTTAAAATATGAATGAAATGTTCGTATTATATATAAAAGTTTAGCAATGAAAATCGTAAATTTCCTTTTGGAGATATATTTGATTAATTTTATTATAATATATTATTTATATTATTTATTGATCCTGGGTGTAGGTAGCCCCTATTTTACGCACCTCACCCTACTATATATATGTCATTGAGCCCCGAGGCGCGCGCACGAATGGCACGAGGGGAACAAGAGTGTCGTGGCATGGATGGGAGAAAGGGACGACGTACGCAGGAGTTTGCTGGAGAAATAAGCACGGCGCGCCGAGATTTAGAGGAGAAAGACGCTAAAGTATAATTGGTATTATAATAGGACACTAAGGACCTAAATGGACTAGCGCCACACTGCTGAGAAAATATTATAACAAAGTACTAATATGCTAATTGAATGGAAGAATGATGAGAGAAGAGAATCATTGAGGAGCCTTACACTAAAAAAAAGCAATACTACAAATTGAAGATATAGGGACAAAGAGAAGAGTATATACCTATACGAAAATTAAGGAAGTAGGATGCGGTGAATTTGCACCTATATATAAGAATAATAAATAATAATAGAGAGATTAAAAGAATATGTAACAACCTAACAAGAGAGGAGAGATAAATGCATTTACTAGAATAGATTGCATATGAAGTAAAATAAATATAATAATCGAATAGATATTTTGAATAGGAGATAGAGACTATGAAGAACTAAAGATATTGAATAAAGAATAAAACACTAGGAAAGTATAGGATCAGTATGGAGTCTAGAGCGAGAGAAAAATGATTTAATCAATATGAGTATATATCATCATTCTATCATGAAAATGAATGATAAGTAAAAAATCAATAAGAATGGAATAAAAGTGAGCTAGCTAATGTGGCGTTCTTTGAAAACTTGAGTACACGGCCTTTGATATGATATTGATAGGATGTAATTAAAATGCTAAGTTGGCTTGTAGTCTACTAATGACTCTCTGAAACAAAAAGATGTAAATATGGATACAGTTTCATACAAAAAATATTTAAGAAAAATGACGCAATATATAAAAGTTTAACGTACTGAGCAAAGTAACAATAGAAAATAGCAATATCGGGACATACACAGACACTAGACAGAAAATCACACACAAGAAATTTGAGGTGAGTTCGGTGTTTCTCTGAAGTGCGTACATCGGCCGAAGTGAGAGAAGTCTCGTTCTTCCCGAGCCCCCTCTGCTGATTTATACTATGTGAAATAGTCAACCTCACTTTAGGTAATTAATAATTGGCGACTTGAAAGAGAATTACATTAATAAGATCAGGGATAGACAATGTAACAATCAATCACACAGCTATTAATATATATACGCCAGATGATGCCAGCATTGAGTAGCACGCGCAGTGGGTAATGCACGGAACATAGCAAGGTGATATAGTAGCTCTCCGAGGAAACGCAGATGGAATGCCCAAAATGGGAGAAATCGGTATGAAGTATGAACACGGAGAAAGACGGAAGGTAATGAGAATAAGCTAGAGAAAGAACAGAACTGAACATCACATATAGAAGGAAGAGGACTTACAGCAGGTGGATAAATTCAAATACTTGGGAGTAATGATGGAAGGGAAAGGAGGTCAAGGGAGGAGAGATAGGCGAGAGAATAAAGAAGTTCTCTCAGAAACGTAGGAGCATGTATACCACAGTACTGAAAGAACAGCTATACCAAAAAAAGAAGTTGAAAATGGCGAATACTTAAAAACCCGAATAAGTGGAAAATAAGTAGCTTGTACAAAGTTTTCGTAAATCGATTTGGAGGTTAAATACATTAGTAAGATCCGGAAATGACTGGTGACTCACGTGAGATTATCACATGTAATTATATCAAAATGAGAAAGATGTGAGTAGGAGAGCGAGAGAGAGTTGAGAGAGTGCTAGAGAGAGAGTATTGCGAGAATTGAAGGAAGTATTACCTATCTGTATTTAGTAGAGTGGCATGTACAAACAGTGAGGAAAACTACGCGAGAGAGCTGAAGATTGGAGTCTCCTATAATAAACTAACAACAATGAAATAACAGCATCTATGTTGAGACCTGCGCGCTAACTGGATGTATGGAGGGGACACCTCAAGACGCTAATGGTTAGATGGTTGTAAAGCTTTGTGACCATGTAAAGTTAGATGCTTGAATGATGAGCGCACATGGGCCGCTAAGAGAACTGTTTGTAGAATGCGGCAGACCGAGAACAAAACGACTGGATTATGGAGAGTGCAGGCTGAAGATAATAGAATTGCTGATGAACGGATATTCAGAGGTGAGTATTTCTCTATGGTGATGGATGATTGAGGAAGAATAGGTAAGAAATGGTTTAAGTGTACAGAAAGTATAGAAACCACTGGAGGAGGTTCTGCACGCGAGGGCGTAGCGCTCGCGCTCTCTGTACAGGCGGCCCCCCCTCAATCACACGATTCTATAGCCATAGAGGGGATGGTGACACCTACAGGCGTCTGACGACTCTACTACTACTATAGTCAGAGCGAGTAGGTGTACTACTATATACCGCTTCTATAAGTACGTATTAGAGTCACTTATTCAGCGGTCCGGGGGGTAGATAGTTTTTATTATTATTATTTAAATATAAATATAATATATACCCATAATTATAATTATTAAATAATTATATAAATCGAAAAAATCAATATATATATAATTAGAAAATATGAAAATGAATAACTTATAGATAAAAAAAATAAAATTCCTATTATAAATAATAAATTAATAAATAAAATATAATAATTAATATAATAAATAATAATAATAATAAAAATGAATTATAAAATATAATATAATTATATGATTAATTATAAATAATTTAAATAATATATTAAATAATATAATATATATAATTATTATAAATAATATAAAAAATCAAAAACATCTAATTTTCTTCTTAAAATTATAAAAATGCTAAAATATAACTAGCTAATTAAATATTAATAGAAATTTAGTCTCAAGAAAATTAAAGAAAAGGCCCGAAATTCAGTTATGTTTTTTCACTTATATATCGAGATAAATTCTCACTATATACCCGTAAATTAAATGGAGTCAACTAATACTTATTAATAATGTATCCATTTTATAATATTATATATATATATATTAATATTAATATATATTAATATATATATATATATATATTATTATATATATATATATATAGTATATATATATAAATATATATATATATATATTAATATATATTATATATATATAATATAATATATATATATTATATATAAATATATAGATATATATATATACAATATATATATATATATATATATATATATATATATATATATATATATATAATTATATATATAAACATATAAACTTAATATCTCTAACTTATAACCTTTTCTATAATTTCCGTCTAAATGGTGGGTGTCTGTGCCTATATAAACATAAACACTCCTGTAACCGTCTCGGAATCTGAATCTCCTATTTCATGTTTCATGCTAAAAATCTTTCTCCCCTACTAAACTATCATTAATCTATATTCAGCACTCGTTGATGGAGCGACTTCTTCCTGCTCTTTCCTGTTAATTGTGGTGTTCCGCAGGTTCCGTTCTATCTCCAACTTTATTCCTACTTTTCATCAACGATCTTCCTAACTGTTGTACTTCCAACTCTGTTCAATCTTATGGCAGATGACTCAACCTCCACCTTGCTACTCACTCAAAAATCTGCTTCCCTCTTTTGCTTCTATGAGTTGCCTCTCGTCCTTCAGCTTTTCCGATTTCTATCCTTGTCGATGCCTGGATGGGAATTTACCCGGTGGGTCACCGAACCTTGTAAAATTCAACCTCATTTAAAACTCTACTTCTCTACATCTCTCCTCTCAAGACACCTCCCAAACTTTCCCTATTTCCTTCGCGGCTTTCTAAAGCGTCTTCTCTCACTGTGATAACATAAACTAATATTCATTGGTATCTTAACTATAAACAATATAATATGTTACTTGGAAACCCTCATATTTCAATGATTGCTTAATAGAGTGTGACCGTCATAAGAAACTTAGGAGTTCTGTATCAGGTTAGCGTATGCGATACATAAGGCCAGCGAGGAATGTTTCTTTTCCTCCTGCTATGCGCGAGCTGCTCTTGTGACCTAGTTATAATCGAAGGGCCTTATTCCGACCCCTGTCACTGCTGAGTACTGCGTGGTACCCTCACATTTTGTGGGGCTTCCGGCTCTCCACACGAGTATATGGGTTATATTGGCACTATGGGTGTCATGACTCGTCTAAGAGGGTCGTAAATGAGCACTTAATAAGTGTAACTGTGTGGCCGCGCCTAACTCTTCTCTAACAGCGCTTCGCGCGCGAACCATTATATCTTCTGTCTGTATCGCGCGGTGACCGTGTTTGGCGCAGTCAATGCGCTATTTATTTTCCGCTATAGGTACTTAGAGCGAGTTAGTAAATTAGCTCAGGTGAGAGAGGAGTGAGGCCTCGTTCTTCGTTATTATGCCACCTATTCCAATTGCGTCGATCTTATCTCCGCAAAAAAAATGGATGAGTGCTCACTTGCTCGTCTAATGTGACTATTGAGAAATTCATATAGTTGCGGTGAGAGAATTGGAGAACCTCCAGACTTTGTCGTTGTAGTGGTGCACCTAGTCTGTTCGTGCGCTTTTTGCCAGCTGGACTGTCTGTGGTCTTGATGTGGAGAGTGCGCACTTGGCCTTCTTCGCATTATTTTTGGATGCGCGCGCGTAATGAGATTATTTAAACTATAGGCGCACTCTCTCCTTAAATGGGACTTGAGCGCGCTCTGAGCGCTTTACTGAGAAGATATTTCGACCTAATAAAGGCTGGGGATCGTGGGTTGAGGTTATCTGAGCCTTGTTTTAGTCTTTTTCTGATCCTGTGCGCCTTGAAAAGAAGGGCGCATAATCAAAAATAAAATTTAAAAAAAAAACAAAAACAATTGCATATGTAACATTTTGTTTTAAAGGAAAAATAATAAATAATAATGTGCATTTAAATTAATTAAAAATTAGAAATGGTATGAGTCCATAATTAATAATCATATTGATTTTTTTCTTTCAGATCCTTGTCGTAGGACACTCCTGGGTGAAGGATTTGAAATTGGCAAGAGTACCAACAGAAACAGAACCTGTAGTCCCTGAGACAAATACATCAGCAGTTGAGGATGTCGATAACATACAGATTCCCCTAGAGGAAATGATCATAGTAAGTGAAGCAAGTGGAGAAGAGGAGAGAGGTCCTCAAAAACAGTCCTCGCAACTTGCCACACCATCGACGACTTCTACAGTGACCAGGCAATCACCCATAGAGCAACCAGCTTTGCCCAGCTCCGTCATCCCAGAGGCAGAGATGAAAACATCAACTCCTCGCCTTAGAAGATATTCCCCAATAAGATTCGGGGATATCGACCCTCACACTCTGAGGGGAGCAACGTATGTGGTGGTTGAGCGACGTAGTCAGTCCGTTGTTCACCGGAGGGAACGACCAACTCCATATCAGCGACCCGAAGAACACAGATCGCAGCGTCCTGCTTCTGAGGCACCAAGAACAGGAGCCCGGGAAACTTCTCTTGTCGGAATGGGGGAGGCCCAACCTGATCTAAGGGGAAGAGTACAGGATTTCTTGATACACTCACAAGAATACTTGTCGGCCTTTGGCCAAATTCTTTCCCTGGATGAAGTGAAGACACGTGTTCGTCAACTATTAGACGAATAGACCCTGGGTCTACTCTTCAGTTTTAACAAAAGAAAGTTTAATTTTGATTTTTTGAAAAAGAAAATTGTTTGAAATTTTGATTTCCTCAAAGGAGTTTTAAAAAGAAAAAAAAAAATTTGAAATGAACTGAAAAATAGAAAAGAACCACAGAAAAGGTAGGAAAGATACCAGTAACATGAAAAGAATGGGGGTTTGATACTAATGGGAATTGAATGTAATGATGTGCGTCAATACTGGGATTGACAGGTGGGGAGGAATGAGATGGAATTCACATTGTCATGTTCTTCCCATCCTTACAGCCAGGTAAATTGGACAAGTAATTAAAATATAAAGAGAGAAGGAAAACACCAGAAAGTGAAAAGAATCGAAAAAAAGCGAAGAATAAGAGAAAAGAAAACCAGCGAAGAAGGAAATTTAGAAAAAGACGACGGGACAACGAATCCTTGTCCCTTATCAAAGGGTGATTATAAGTGATTATTAAGTTGTTGTTTACAAGTTTTGATTACCATTACAATTGATATACATTTGAATTGGATTTAAAGTAAATTTTTTTTGATTGGTTGATTTTGTTGACACTATTTTTAAATTAATAATCCATATTTTTTAATTTATATGTTCTCAGTTAAGGTATTATAAATAAGAGTCTTACCTATATTACATTATATTATATAAATCTTTATAATTTTTAGAATATTAGATATGTTTAGTACTATTTTACTATAATCTAGTATGATGGTACAACTTTGTTATACGTATTATTATTTATGTTGAATTTTGAAATTTAAGCAGGAATATGAGGTGATGTATGAAAGTCTCTGAAATAGTGGTTAAGGTTACATCAATCTTTTGTTATATGTATATATTATTATAGTTACACTATTTTTTTTATTAAACTAATACATATACATACTTGTTATAATGGACTAAAGACGTTTTTTTAAATAGTAAAATTTTATGTATATAATAATACAAACAGAGAATAGCGATTATATAATTTTATATGGTCATCGATATTAATTGACTTTGATAAATCCATAGTAATATATATCATATTGATATATATATATTATATATATATATATTATATAGATATATCAATTATGAAATTAACATATGGTGAATGGTATTTATTCAGTATAGGGGGTTGGTATATATGGTTTGATTTATAACGATTTACTATATATCATATATATATATAAAATATATAATATACATTATTTTATAATTTTATATAATAATATATACTATATAATATCTAGCTTGTATGAGTATTGTAAATAAAAAAAAGTACAATTTTATTTATTATAATTATATATAAAAATATACATATTTAGATATATAATCTTATTATAAAAATAAGTGATATAATATTATTATTTAATTAAATAAATATACATAAAATTATTTCAACAATAAATATAAAAATTAAAATATATAGCTTTGTTATATTTATATATATATTTATAATATATACAAAATATTGTAAATTAAATATCATAAAAATAATCAATATATCAATTATATATATAGTACTAATATTTATGAATAGTCTATATTATATATCCAATATGGTACTGGGATGGGTATGGTGAATATATATACTGGTTACGTATTTGATTTAATTAAATAATATAATATATATCATGGTGAATTTAATAATAAATACTGAAATTAATAATATAACTATTACTTTTATATTCTTACCCCAACTAAATAAATATACGTTACAATTATTTTTTAGTAAAATGTATTACCAAACTCTTCTCTCTTAATTGAATACAATTATAATTTTGTGTTAACATAAAACTTATAAAATAATATAATAATTTTTTAATTAAACCAAATGTTAATTTTTTAATGAACTCATTATTTATAATACGAGTGGAATGAAAGCTCCAGTGCGACTAGGCTCTCGTGTTTTGTCTTTCCCATCGAACTTACATCCTCCTTAAAGAGATTAGAGTAATTAGTGAACATGACATTACCTTTAATGTTTAAAACAATATTAATGGCAAGAAATAGCTTTTGTAACACCATTTTTACTATCTCTTTTTCCAAATTTTAAGTCGTGAAAATGCGTTTATCTTTATATTTAAAGGAAAAATAAAATTATTTCAATAAGATTGTGTATCAGAAAAATAAAGTGGTAAAGAAGGAGTAGGCTTAAAAAAAAAAATATATAAAAATAGACGAAATGATAGAAAAGGTCGACACAATTCTGACTTTTCTTGATTTCTAATCAGAACTTATATATGAAAGGTATACTTTGCCGTAGAAAAGAATTCTCATTATTTAACAGAAAATATTAATTCGAAATATTTTTTTCTTTTATTTATCGAAAAAAGAATTTATTTTAAGTGGTATAATTAAAACAGAATAGTATAATAAAATATATCAATTATGAGCTGTGAATTTCTCACACAGATGGAAGATATACTCAATCAATTTTTTAAATGCTGGGACTCTTGTCTTAATCCGAGGCCGCTGGCCTTAGAGGTCTGGGTGAGAAATACAGGAAAATAAAAAACATTTAAACCGAAAAATTGGGTTTTTTAGATTTTTTCGTCTTTTATTTCGGTGAAGGCTAAAATATAGGGACAGAGAGGTTGGGGAATACGAGAGTTGGGAAAACACTGCCAATTGATGAATAAGATGACCAGGAAGAAATTAATTCGTTTCTTCTCAAGAGCTATTTCTACTATGACACATAAATATACAGCGGTTTTTAATTCAGTGATCAACGTTTGATTAATGCAAGCGCCCACATAAAAAATTCATATCGGAATAAGTAGAAATACAACATGATGCTCATCAAGGCACAAATGTGGATTATTGTAATGCAATGAAAATACATACTTACTTATACTGGTCGAAACGCTTTTTATGGATCTTCTGTCAGAATTTAGTAAGAATTTTTCATTATTCACAATGTTTTAACTTAAATTATTAATTTTATATTGACTTCCGAGCATATCAAACAGTTAGTCTTTTTAGGTGCTTTAGATGATAAGTATTGGGCTTTGTAAAACTGACAAGCTTTTATAATCATACATCAATAAATAATACATTATACGGGTAATATATATATACCTGATAATATATTATATATATATACTGAGCCTATACCAGCATATATAGGATTGTATAGTGATACTTCTGATCATTTATTTTAGTACTCCGATACATATATATTATATAATATATAGATATAAGTATATATATTATATATATTATATTATATATATATATTTTATATTTCGAATAAGGAAAGGAATTAAAAAACATTGTAGAGCTTTTTTTCTTATTTTGTTTTTTTTATATTTTTATTCCTTTTCTTTTAATGAATATTATCTTCTTTCCATCATATTTTTATTTAATTTTTATCTCTGGGTCTCTTTACATATTTTCTTTCATCCTTTATTTCTGGAGGACTAGTCTTCTGATCCTGATTTACGGGTTCGTAACCTGCTATGGACTGTGTTCAGTGTCAGTGTGGACCGAGATAATCACTCATTGCAGCAAATCTGAATGCTAGTTACACTTCTTGCGAATAGAGCAGGACTCCTTCCCCCCTGTGAGTTGGTTTCATGGGGGACAGTTTTACCCAACCGAGTCCGACTAACATAAGTCCCCTTATTTAGAATAAAACTCAATATCATTCTTTAATTTCAAGGGCATTACGATTGTTTCGCTTAATGATTGCTATTCACTAAATTACGACCGTACGATTTTATATAATAAGTATTCCTAAATGATTAGTATTGGGGTACAATCTACAACGGGCTTTCATCTTATTGATAAAAGATTACGTCTGGAACATTACACAGTTCGAACTATCTTAAATATTTTTCATTTTATTACTAAAAAGTTAGTAAGATTTATTCTAAGACATCACAGACTTTACACTCAGGGAGTCGTTCCAAGTTTCATACAGTGGTCTACATCCAATTTAAATTAATTTCGTTGTTGAAATCAATATTTATTTTGTACTTAGTAAAGAAATCATTTTGGATATTCTAGCTTCATTAATATTTAATAAGTTATTTTTCATTTTTTATGCGAAATAATTGGAGTGCGATTTTTATCGATTTTCGGACGTCTCTAAATTTTTCAAGTGACGCATTTTCTTCATCTGGTGTCTAATATACTCTTCGTAACATAACAATGTTCAATAACACCTTACTCCTACCCTTAGTTTCTAACTGATAACAACAACGCTTTCTAGCACAACACTTTGTCTTTCAAACCTCTCTTGGAGTTGGCACAACTTGAAAGTTCTTTGAGGTAAGTCTCGCATAGAGGTGAGGACTCCTATTTCCTTTCCATTTCTAACCACTTTTTCTTCTGTATCACTTTATCGTCTTCGTTCTTCATATTTCTTTTTCTTGGTTTGTATCCATGGCATTTGTTCCTTTTTTTTTTCAATTCCAGGGTTCAAGGGGTTCCCACTAATGGCAATATTCAAAGTGTCTTCTAATTCTCTGAGTGAGTCCTAATATATAATAATATCAAATAATATATATTAGTATATATATTTATAATATTATATTCTAAAGTTAACTAATTAATATAACTTATTATTAATTTTATTTTATTCATTTATATTAATTTTAATTTTACTCTTATTTAATTATTATTTATATTATATTATATTTAGACTTATAGTATTTATTTTAATATTAATACTTATATATATATTTATATTCAATGATACTGTGGGGAAAAAAGTTCCCCTCTAACGACCACACTCGGAACCGGGAGACTCGGGGATGGGGTAATCCTTTTCTTATCATATATAATATATATCACCATATTATATATATTATATATATAATATATATATATATATATTTTATATATATATATATATAATTAATTAGTAAATATATATATTATTACTTATATATAATTATATATACTATAGTAATATGTTAGTATTAAACCGTAATACTGTAAAATACCTAACAAATGCTCATTTGTTTAAGAATGCAAATAAATCGTGTTAACAACATCATTTCTGCCGTTGAAAAATAAAAAACATCGTACACTCCTAAAACTTTGTTAATTTATTTATTTTTTTATGTTTATGTTAGTTTTAATTTATTTTGTACTTTTCATCAGGGATGGTTTGCTATGATTCCAACAATGTATTCATCTTTAGTGTAGCTATCGTTGTTTTTAACTATGTGCGTCGCCATTCTGGTGGCTTATATTAGTATAGTTATATATATATATATAGTAATACTATATCCTATATATATCATATATATATGTATATATATATATAATAAATATATATATATAATATATATATATATATGAGTATATAGTATATATAGTTGGATTTTAACTATCCAATTATAGATGGATTATATATATCGAAATATCGATATATCTCGAGTATCGATATTTTTCTGGCGATAATATCGAAGGCGATATGATTTTTTTTAAATATGATATATCGATTTATCGATATTTTTTAGATATCGGGCATCCCTAGTACAGTGCTGCCACCTGACGAATATTAGTGCAGAAAATCAGCTTAGGCGTATGTTATAACCTCTCTTATATTCTAGGGATGAGTGCGTCTTTATGGAAAGGGTAACGTATAGGAGTAACAGTGCTGCACCTGACGAATATATAGCTGAAAAAATCCGCTTGGGCGTAAGTTCTTGCTCTCTTACTATAGGGGTGGGCTGTAATTTTATGGGAACATTCGGTAAGGTATACGAGTACAGCATGCCCTTGACGTATATTATAGCTGAAAATGAATTTTTTTTTTCTTTTTTTTTACACAGAAGATGGAAGAGAATTCCACAGAGCAGAGGTGGCAGGAAGAAGGAAGCACAGCAGCGAACACTGGAGTTACCCATATCTACACAAAACTCGTGGGCAGACACACGTACCCTTGTTGCTACGAGGGCGCCGTAAAGGTGGTGGTAAGCGAGTGGGTAGTTCCCTCGAACCTGCCTCTGCGGTATCTATAGAAGAGAGATAAAGAACCAACATCGCGGCAAAGTGAACTGGAACGTACAGAAACGTTTATAAGCCTTTTGGTTGGCCTTTGACTCGACCCCTGTCCAAAAGCCGGGTGAACCAGAGGCCTCCAGATATGAAGCAACAGTACTGCCATTAATAGGTGACACGACCGGGGCGGGTAATTTTGCCGGGGCCGGGGCCGGGGCCGGGGCTGCTCTAATTTAGCGGGGCCGGGGCCGGGCCGGGGCCCGGGGCCGGGGTGAGCTAAAATTAGAAATGTAGTCAAAACAACTGACTTAAAACTTAGGATGAAATTAAATATAATTTCATTATTAATAATTTAATTATAAGAGGAATTCATTTAATTTTCAATTAAATAATTCTTTTCGAAAGAAACTTTTAGACAAAAATTGAGTTTCAACAAGAAGGATTTGTATAAAATATATATATATATATATATATATATATATATATATATATATATATATATATATATATATATATATTTATATATATATTATATATATTATATATATATATATTTATATATATTATATAATATATATATATAATATATATATAATATATATATATAATTTGTTTATTTATTTATATATATATATATATATTATATATATTTTATTATATAATATATATTTATATATATAGTATATATAATATATATATATAATATATTATATTTAAGAACTACTTGTCGTATATATACTTTAGAGAGGAAGCCTTGGATTCTTTTTTTAGTATTATGCCTTTACTGTCACTGTTCATTTTATTAACTAAATGTATCACAAAATTAAAAACTTGTTAAGACACTTTTTTTGTTTAATGAAATAAATTTAAAAGGAAAGCTAATTTTTGCGCACCGAAGCGAGAACTATCTCTTCAGGCTAAGGGACTGATTTCTTTCTTGATCTTCCATCAGTTCAAGTGTGTTCAGTTGGTCTGCTATTTTCTTCATGGTGTTTGTGAAATATTTTGATGTTTTTCAGATATTATTTTGTATTAAATCTATCTTAACTTCACTGGATGCTTATTGTAGTTGTTCCTATTATAAAAAGGATTTCCTGATTTTGCGATGGTTCGTGTGATTGAATATTTCTGATATCTTTATATTGTTGATATTGGTAGAGTGCCTGTGTTACGCCTATACTTGTTAAAGCTGAATTATGCTGTCCTTGTGCAGGTCCAGTCTGTAATGTTGATTTTTTCTTCTTGCAATTCTATGGTTTCACCTATTTATGTTTATGCAAGTATTGCAGGGGATGTGGGATATATACAGCTTTGGGGAGAATTTTCTTTTCGTTTTTGGGGGTTTGAGAATGTTTTTAAAGGTGATGTTATATTGTGATGCGATGAGGGTATATTTTTTTTTAATATTGTTTTAACAATATATAATGGTAATTGAGGAATTGGGAAAAAGGGAGGTGTTGCTATTTTTCGGGTGAAAGGTCTATAGTACCTCTTTTTTGCTTTGTTAAATGCTTTTGTGATGAAAAATCAGGATAGTAAATGATTTGAAAGTATATTGTGGATGTATTTAGTTTCTTGTGCTAGAAGAGGGGGAGAGCATAATACGAAAAGCACGGCAGAAATGAGAATTGAAGAACAGCATAATTCTTGTGTTTTACGGGGATGATTAGAATAGCCACTGTATATTAGTTTGGTGCGAATTTTGGTTTTCTATATATATATTAAATTGCAAGTAATTGTTAATCCATGTGATTAAGGTTATCCGAGGACGGTGTAGGTTGTTGGAAGGCTTTCTATCGGATACTCGAAACTGAAGGCTGAATAGAGTTAATATAGTTTAGGAAATCATTAGGGTTGGTGTTGTGAAGGGAGGGAGGAAAAAATGTCCTCATACATATCTTAGATCATAAACTATTGTTTAATAAGGGTGGGGTAAAATATGATAAAATTCTGTTAGCTCTTGCATATATATGTTACTGAGTATGGGACGTGGGGATCCATACTCAGCGCGCGAAAGTTTGTTTTGGTACATATTTGCTTAAATGAAAGTAAGTTATGTTGTAATGAGAGATTGGCCTTCTCGTTCATATTTTAAACAAATCATTAATCTCTAATTCAGTTTACAAGTCATAGGCGTACCATCCACTTATAAGTATAACAGATATAAAGATGATCAGAAATATCAATCACACGAACCATCGCACAATCATGGAATCCTTTTGCTTATAATAGTAACAACTACAATTAGCATCCCGGTGAAGTTAAAAAAATATATACAAATGATATCTGAAAACCATCAAAATTTTTCAACAACACCCCTTGAAGAACATAGCAGACCAACGGAACCACACTTGAACTGATGAAGATCATAGAAAGAAATCCAGTCCCTTGGCCTGAAGAGGTCTCGCGTGTCGGGACGAAAATTTGCTTTTTTTTTAAAAATTTGTTTCATTAAAAAAAAGTGTCTTTAACAATGTTTTTTAATTTGTGTACAATTTAGTAATAAAATGAAGGACAGTAAAGCAGCAAAACACTAAAAAAGAATCCAAGGGCCTCCTCTCTAAAAGTATATATATATATACTATATATATATATATATATATATATATATATATATATATATATTATATATATATATATATTTATATATATTTATTATATATATATATATATATATATATATATATATATATAATATACTATATTATATATATATATAAACTTTTATCTATATTTTCTTTTTTACCATTATACATATATATATATGTTTATTTATGTATATCTTAAAATATATATATTATATTATATATAGCTCTATTATTAATTAAATTAAATATATTTTGGGAAAGAGATTTCGGAAAATATTTCAATTTTTTTGATTGATAATTTATTTAAATCAAATAATAAATCATTAATAGCAATTTACATTATTTTATTCTTCCTTTTCCCGAACATTCGGTTTGCAGTATGATAAAATTTCCGAATAGTTTTTGGAGTGTTAAAAAACTCGGAAAAAATCTATACATTTGGCCTCAATTTTAATTTGAGATCATAGTAAATAAAAAAAAATTGATTATATTTAGGTATGTTTATATACTTTGCATCAATTTATAACAAGGAGTATGGATTAATCTATTTTTATTTTGTTTGATTTAACCCTCTATTATTTAGTGTAAATTGTACAGTTAACACCGGTTGAAAACCCGGGTTTTTTCCTCGATTTTTGGCGGGGCGGGGCCCGGGCCGGGGTCGAGCTAAAAATGGCCGGGGTTTTGGCCGGGGCCGGGCCGGGGCCCGGTCGGTTCCTGAACTCCCATCCATTTGCCCAAAGACCGTTTTAAAGCTGGAGTGAGAGAGGAAAGAGGGAAAAAAAAGTGAAATTCGCAGTCCTAAAGAACTCCCAGTTTTCTTTGAGGCCGCCCTAGCAACCGTTGTGATGTGAGGTTTCCAAAACATTTTGTTTTGTTTTATGTTAATGCCAAGGATGTTTATATGTCAACAGGAAGAGACGAGAGAACGTCGAAAGATATAGGAAGTTAGAAGGTGTTTTGAGATGGAGATTTGGCTAGAAGTTGGAAGTTTTTAAAGCAGAATTGAATTTTCACAACAGTTTGAGACGAACCCATATACGGAAAGTTCTATCCAGATCAGGAGAATAAATCGGAAAAGGTTAAGACGAGAGGCAATTATAGAAGTAAAGAAGGAGCTAGAATGAAATGAGTTGAAGGGTGAAGGGTCGAGTCATCGGCATATGAGTGGATATGAGTTAGATGAGCAGGTGAAAAGTGGAAGTTCTTCTTTTTAAGGATTGTAGTACTTAATAGTACTTCCGGCAACGTATTTTGTTGATTAAAAAAAATACCAAAAATATGAAGAAAAAGTAGAATACTAATAAATGTCATGTTAAATTTTTCGAAACTTTGATTTTTTTTTTATTAACCAAAATAAACTGATGAAGCTACTATTTTCTTTGTCATTTATTGATTGGGACATTTTTGTCATTGTTCAACGGTTTGTTGTAAGGTAGTGTTAGTTCAAGATATATATTTAAAAATTTGGGAAAGTTATAAAAAAAAAAAAACCTAAATATGAATTTAATATTTAGAAGCTCTTTTACTCTTGCTATAGATCGACGTATATTTATTTATGTTTTATTTTAGAAATTATTCTATTTATTTAACTATTTATGTTATCTTATTTTTATTTAAACACCAAGCCTTGCAAAATTTACCTGAGTGTATTTTGACTATACTATATATATAATATATATATATATATATATATATATAATATATATATATATATATATATATATTACTATATAGTATATATAATACTATATAGTATATAATATATATATATATATATATATACATATATATAGGTATATATATATATATAAGTATATATATATATTATATTATTATATATATTTTAGTATATCTATTGAAAATATATATCTATTTAGTATAGTTATATTTATATATATATAATATATTATATATATATATATATAATATATATTATTATATATATATATATATATATATATAAATATTTACTATATATATACTATATATATATATATATATATAATATATCATTACATATATATATATATGTACTAAAGATCCTGTTCGCATCTTGTTCGTGTTCGAAAGCTATTTGAGAGGATTTTCAGCGTAAAAAGAGAATTTTTCACTGCAAATTTGTGTTTTTCTTATTTTCGTGACAAATGACCTTAGAAAAAAAAAAAATAGAAAAACAATTTTTAATAACAGACATAAGATAAACATATTTTTCGAAGGTGAGAGAACAGAGAGACGAGAGAGAGAGAGAGAGAGAGAGAGAGAGAGAGAGAGTAGCAGAGAAGAGAGAGAGCGAGAGAGAGAGGAGAGAGAGAGAGAGACGAGAAAAGATATCAAACATTATATAATATATATCATATATAGTATATATATATATATATATATATATATTATATTATATATATATTATTATATATATTATATATATATATATATATATATATATATATATATTAAGTATATATATATATATATATATATATTTATACGAGAGAGAGAGAGAGAGGAGAGAGAGAGAGACGAGAGAGAGAGAGAGAGAGAAGAGAGGAGAGAGAGAGATGCAGAGGAGAGCGAGAGAGAGCAGACCTGAAAAATATTTCGATGGCAGGCATATTATTTTTGACCAATCGGAAGTTTGTTTCCATCCCAACAATTTCCGAGTCGTGATTGTGGATGTTGTTTTAGAGATTAGAGCTTAACTTTCTGCTATTCTTCCCAGATTTAAAACATTTGTTAAAGAACGACACCATTTATAGCCTAAAGTATGATATTGTAACGGGTTGAAAAATAAGGTTTTTTTATCATCTACGTACAAATTAGGCATATCTCGTTCATGTTCTGAGAGAGAGAGAGCGGAGAGAGACGAGAGAGAGAGAGATGAAAAAGAGGGAGAGAAGGAGAGAGAGAGGAGGAGAGAGAGGACGGGATTTTTTTTCATCTTCAGAGGACCCTTGATTAATACCCACTCACACGCCGATCACCAGCAATATTTATTGAAACTAGTAGCCAAGGTTGATCATTAGAAGGCTTACGCTTTTATGAAATGATCAATTAATAGTTTTAAATATTTTTTCAACAACTTTAAATGGATCTTGACAAAGATCTTCGTAGCGTAAAAGAATCAATCGTCCTGGATATATATTGGTATACTCATTATACGTCTTTACGTCTTTATGCGAACGTAACTGCTAAATAAATATTGAAAGAGTTGCTATCAATCATATAATAATAATAATAATAATAATAAATATAATAAATAATAATAATAATAATATAATAATAATAGATATAATAATAGATAATAATAATTATAATATAATTATTATGTATTATTATTATTATTATTATTGATTATTTTATTATTATTTTTATTAATAATAATAATCATTCATTATTATTATTCTTAATTATTATATTATTATTATTCTTATTTTATTATGTATTATTATTATGATTATTATATTATTATTATTTTTTATTATTATATATAATTTTTATATTAGTTGATTTATTATAATTTATTTGTATTGAATTATTATTATATATTTTATTTGTTTTATTATTAATTAGTTATTAATTATTATTATTTTTTATTATTATATTTTATTATTAGATTTTATTATTATTTTATTATATTCAGATTATTATTTTTATTATTCCCCCACCAAAGAGTTATTTCTTTGTATTCTTTCATCCTTATTTCATTCCGTATGGTATTCCTTATGAGTATCTACATCGGCTAA
>JABUQX010123308.1:0-10000 GCA_015478945.1 Trachelipus rathkii
ACCGATATATAGTATCAAATTTTATTTTAATCTACAAGTAAAATTTTATTTTAAAGAAATTTATATTTGTTATTACTTAATTTAAAGATATTTTTTATTTTAATAAATTCCTATAAATTTTTAAAAAATTTGAAATATTAGCATAACATTTATTATCTTTTAAAAGATACCTACGTTTTAAAAATTAAAATATATTTGTTCTATATATAAATAGATAATATCCCACCTTTTGTGATGTACATTCAAATTTAGGTATTTTTGGTGCGAGATATTAAATCTCCTAATACATATATATACATGTTATGTCCCAAAAGTAAGTGTACTAATGTGGTATTTAATTATATATTGAACTTACCTGAAATTACAAGTTATCTCCTTCGAAATATGACCCTTGGGAGATTACATAGGTGTTCCAATGTTTCTTCCACTGTTCATAGCAGTAACGGAAGTCATTTTGCTGAAGTGTGTTTAGTCCACGTGTTACAATATTTTTTATGTTTTATATAGTCCCAAAATGATGACCAACTTTATTTTCAACTTAGAGAAGAGGTAGAAATCGCACTGAGCTAGATCTGGCCTGTATAGAGGATGTGGAAGTACTTGAATGTGTTTCTTCGCGAGAAATTCTATAATTGAGAGCGCAGTAGTGTGAGATGGCGCGTAATCGTGGTGCAGCACCCATTCGTCTGCAATGCTTGTTCTGATAAGCTGAATTCGTTTTCGAAGTCGTTTCAAGACACCTTTGTAAAAGACGTGATTAACTGTCTGCCCTGAAGGTACAAATTCCTTGTGCACAATATCACGGCTGCCGAAAAAAACAATAATCAGTGTTTTCACCTTGGACTTTCTCATACGTGTTTTCTTCAGACGAGGAGAATTTTGTGTGTGCCATTCCACACTTTGACGTTTGGTTTCAGGATCGTACTCAAAAACCCATAATTCATCGCCTGTTATAACTTTATCCAAAAAATTGTTCTCCATTTCGAGTCTTTCAAGTGCAAATCTTGGCGATTTATGTTCGCTTTCTGCTCCACAGACAAATTTTTCGCATGTGCAAATGGTTCCTTGAAATTCTATGAACTGCATTTTTATCCAAACCAGTTTCTTCTGCAATCACTCTGACACATTTTCATCATTTGAATCATAAATACAAAAAATAAAACTTAACAAGCAAAAATATAAATGTTTCAGTATGCACACGAGAATATATTACTTAACGTATACAAAGGAAATGAGATTTGAATATCAAATGAGCAAATATAAATGTTGGCTTACGACGTCTAGAAGACGGAGTACAGACTCAAGGCATTGTAGAAATAACAGTCATGCTATTTGTAAGGCAGCGTAAGGTCTGGATAGGTAGTGTATTAAGTAAAGCAAAGAGCTTCTATATAATAATTAGTGTGTGTGTGTGTGTGTGTGTGTGTGTGTGTGTGTGTGTGTGTGTGTGTGTGTGTGTGTGTGTGTTAGTCCGATCATTTGAGGGACAACCCTCCGAGTTCAACTTCTGGCATGGAAAACGAACCGTCGCTGTCTTGCCGGTGCCCTTGGGGACGTGAGGTCAACCTCGAACGTGCGCCACCGACATTGAGATAAACCCGACCAGAGTTAGGGCAGCTCCCTAGTCAATTGTTGTTATGACTTGGTAGATCGGGTCTTAGAATTATCATGCCGATCGAGACATGCCGTTACCCTATACGCACCGTCGTCATTGACGTACAGTGCTACCGATGGAAAAAATCACCAAACTTCTCCGGAGTTCGGGGTAGCTCCCTAGTCAGAGGCCAGCATGACCTGGTCATTCGAGACTTCGAAACGCGGTGGGGCACGGAGCGGCGCGGTGCAACGGGCGGTGCGGTGCAGTGTGGTGCAGTGCGGTGCGGTGTGGTGTCGTACGCTGGGGCCTTGAGACTAAACCCAAACGCGACGCCGACCTCAGAAAATGCTTCTCCGTCCCCAAAAACCGTTTGACGCCTCAAGTTGCGTCTACATTTACGGCAACATAGATCCATCTAAGTTAGATTTAGTTTTACGACATCAAAGATCCATATAGGCTAGGTCTCAGTTTAGGACCCTGCTAATTCACTTTATGATAAATTTTGTTAAATATACATATAATAAATCTGTATATACTTAACAAATCTTATCACAACCTGAACTAGCAAGAACGTAAAGTGAAACCTATATGGATTGACGAAACAGTAAACATACACCTAAAATTAATAAAATAACCTTCAAATAATTTTTTGATACAATTTTTGTACATTAAATGTTTATAGATTCAATACAGCATTCCTCATATTTGGACGCTTTGGAACCCGACAATTATCTTTTTCTTAACAAACATAGTCTTTTTAAAATAATAATAAAAGAAAGTTCTGGAAAAGGAAATTAAAAAAATTAATAAACTGATAAATTTAACAAGGTAACATCACAATAACATTAAGTTATTGGCTATAGTACTTAGTGAAGGCGAGATTGTAATTAACTTGCCAAAGTTAGGCCTAATTGCAACTTGTTGGCCTGTTATTGCTCTATTTAGGTTGGTTTCCCAAAATTTCATACTATACACAAATTGGAAAGATTAAATATTGTAATATAATTTATTAACATATTTTCCTAAATAACTTGTAAGTGGCCTATGTGTTTGACCTACAGTAGCTCTATTTGATTCCCCAAATTTAATGATATTCACAAGTTTGAGAAATCAATTCGAAATCATCTATTAAGAGACCTGTTTTAATTTTTTTCTCATAAAATAAATGTTGATATATTAGACTAGCAATAACGAATGTGTGGATGAAGGTAATTTCTTAATCTCACTCGCTTCCTTCGTTCTGTGTCAATTTACCGAAAAGAGATGTAAACCATGAACGTTCATCCAAAATGACCCATCAACACATACGGAGTTCATCTCTCACCTTCAAAAGATCGGCGAATTCACTGGCATATGTGAGGACATAGAGGAGGAAGAGAACCTGTAGATATTAGTTTACGCTGTGGTTGAATAAAAAAAATGAATAAATATGGTTTTCTGCCTTATAAAACCATGCTTTTGTTATAGCGCCAAAGTATATTTTGTAATTTAGCGGAGACGCACCGGTAAAGTCGCAAGAATCGCAAAGTTCATTGACGTTTACTAAAATAGAGTCGCAGTCCACGAGGTCCGGCGTCAAAGACGCAGTCAAAGTCTCACCAAAAAAATTAAATGCGCGCATAGCTTTTATATATATATATATATATATATATATATATATATATATATATATATATATATATATATATATATATATATATATATATATATATATATATATATATATATACATATATTGTTATTATATATATATATATATATATTATATATATATTATTATATATATATATATATAGTATTCGTTTTTGCGATGTTAATCGATATATCGATTTTTTTTTTCGATTATTAATATAATAAATTAATAGTTTTATTTTTTTAACAAAGGAATACCCAAATAAATCGCCAAGATAAAAACAAAGATCAGGGTCTGAGCCAAGATGATGGTGTGACTCTTGTCCTCCCTTAACTAGCCTGTCGGCTCGAGCCTCCTTAATAAAACAAGGCCGTGGGCGAAACAAATAACATATAAATAACATGATATAAAAGCCAACATGTGGCAAACTTTTCTCTTCTATTATTGATATTAAGTTAACACGTCACAGTGTATGGTTGTAATGATTAGGGTTCGGTAGCGATATTCGATATGTAATAGGTTTACAATATCCTTTAAAGGGAAAGCGCCCGGCGGTTGCTATGTTAAGGTTATATATATATATATATATATATATATATATATATGGAGAGAAGTATATATATATATATATATATATATATATATATATATATATATATATATATATACATATATATGTATATATATATATATAAAGACCCTTATCCCTATAAAAGTGGTGCTACATAAAATAAGGCATAATATCGGACAATCGTGGAACTAACGCCGTTCCAGCGAGCGTTCATGTACAATAAAAACCTTCAATAGAATTGATCAAAAGTTCCACATGCCTGTTCTTTCTTTTGATCACAAGTGACTTATATTAATTCTTTTACTGGTTCTTTATATATATCTTTATAAATGAGTTTATCGTGAGGGTTGAGGCATTGAAGTCCCACCCATTTCTTCATATGGTTTTAAATCATCCTTCAATTTTCAAATCTTTTTATTGGTAGCTCTGGGCATTCCTCTTTAGTTAAAAAAAAAAAAAAACCTGTTTGTTTTAATAACAACCTTGTTTGCACTATTGCCTTGAAATGATCTGAAAAATCGATTACATTGTCTGTTCTTGATATATATTCTGCTAACCATCTCAAAGATAATGTCTCTATATATATATATATATATATATATATTATATATATATAGTATATATATTGTTATATATATATATATATATATATATATATATATATATATATATATATATATATATATATATATATATATATATATAAAAAAATATATATATATAGGTATATATATATATATATATATATATATATATATATATAATATATATATATATAAGTTGTTATATATATATATGGTAGTATATATATATATATATGCATATATGGCTATATATGTTATATATATATTAGCAGATGCAAAGCAGATAACAGCTTTTTTCGTATCCGCGGATGATGCGGATAAACATTTTAACATCCATGGATGCGGATGCGGATGCGGATGTTTGTTTTATATATATATATAGCAGTGAGAGTTTAGAGGTATATATATATATATATATACAAAGATATATATATATATATATATATATATATATATATATATATATATATATATATATATATATATATAAGTATATATATATATATATATATATAATATACTTCGAGTTTTAGCCACACGCCACCCATTAATATGTAATTAAAATACCAGGGTGTGGGACGGACCAACTCAAATGTACTATCACCCCTTCAACTCCTCCGGACCTAATGAAAGAGATTTTTTACAATGGATTATATACTTTGCACTAGTATTGAAATCAAATATAGGAAGGTTGTGCTTGAGAAAACTGTAATCTTTTTCTGCCTCCTTTCTGCTGAGTAGTCTGTTTCTTTTATTATACATCCCTGGCATTGTTAAATACTTCTCACTTGAATAGTAGCTGTGGGACAAT
This sequence comes from Trachelipus rathkii, assembly GCA_015478945.1. Lineage (NCBI taxonomy): Eukaryota > Metazoa > Arthropoda > Malacostraca > Isopoda > Trachelipodidae > Trachelipus > Trachelipus rathkii. Next base: position 5,197 of record JABUQX010123308.1, read on the forward strand.
GGCATTTCCTTTGCAAGTTTACTCGCGTGGTAAACATTTTGCTTAACTTCCACCAATGACAGCTGATATGATCATCATTTGTATCTAATGGTTTTCTTTGGTGATAGTTTTCAACTACGAAATCTACATCTTTGGTAATGCGTGTTTCTTCATCACTACTGGATCGTAGACAAATTATACCAGTGAACTGTTGGTTTGATCGTTTCAGAGGTAGCTGGTTCTGTAGATTTCGTTTTTTTTTTCCTCTTTTAATGGGTGCGAATTAATAGACTGTGGATTGGAAGTTTTTCAACTGCAACACAAAAAGTGACGATTTAATCCTGTTCAATACGTTATAAAAACTTGCCTTATAACGCAGATTCCAGGTAAGCTGCAATAGTATGAACTCAGCTGTCATTAATTTCACAGAACCGTAAAAACGTTTTTCAGCCTCTAGTTTTATTGCATGACACTTTATTCTTTTAAATCGTCATCATTTTCATTTGAAGATGGTTCTTAAACTGTTTCATTAGCGTTGGTATTTAATGGTATTATACTGGAGATAGAAGCTGTAGAGGCGCTGGATGTTTTTAGCATCCCCTAATTCATGTGACTCTGTTGACTCAAATTGTTATGAACTTCATGCTGCGAGATCATGAGTCATCATTACACAGTTGAGTCGAGTCCCATGTGTCTCATTTAAAGTTTGGCGTTCAGATTCATCTTAAAGTATTTTAGTATAAATTCTTATCAAATTCGACAATAAAACATCCGCCCAACATCCGTAGGCAAAAAGGTGATGCGGATCTTTTTAAAAATGCGGATGCGGGATGCGATGTTACTTCCGTATCAATTAATATATATATATATATATATATATATATATATATATATATATATATAGAGAGTATATATATATATATATATATACCACTATCAAACTCATACACCACAAAGGGTACGGCGTGAAGGAAGGGCAGAAAAAGGCCGAAGAACGCGAAGACACTATTAATAATTTATTGGCCAATGCTGTAGATTCCTCCCAGAACCCGTAGGCTGGGATATGCAGCCACTGCAGCCAAAGGGTCTCGCAGTAGGGTCCGGAGGAAACAGCGCCACAAAACACAATGCTGCACACGATCCGATCGCCAAACAAGGCACGGCGGTGGGTCTGTTCAATAGCAACCTCTGGTAATGCATGACCGTCGGACACCCGCCATGGCTTGCTCGATGAGGGGGCGCACGTCCTGGCCAGTGCCTTGAGGCCACATACGTAGTGCCTGGGTTTGGTCCGGGGAGGGTCCGTGAAGGGCTTGCAGCTGTCGGGATCCTGACGTGTCAGGATATCCCACAAATGTTCGATTGGGTTGAGGTCCTGACCATAGGCCACTCCAAAAACCGTAATTTGAACCGTCCTTGCAGTCATTCAATATTGGTTCAGGCGGGTCTTGCACACCGCCATTAGATTGAAAGAGTCACCGAGTAGGGGGTATATGGCACGACACATGGTTTTAAGATGTCTGTGATATACCTTACGGCTGTTAGAGTGCTCCATCGAAGATGTGTAACTCAGAAAGCCCTGAGAAATGTCTCCCCAGACCATAACAGACCTATCTCCAAAAGGAGAGGCACCTGCAGCAATACTGTACTGAGCGAACCTCTCCGGTCGGTCGTCGATATTATATCAGCATCGCCTGTCCTGAGGCGTACAGAGACACACTCGACTCGTCCAGCACCTTTGCCCAATCGTAGACCGTCCAATGGATGTATTCTCGGCAAATGCCGGTCGCGCCCTTCGATGTGCCATGGTGTGCGGTGGACTTATGGCAGTCCTACGGGGCCGATTGTCACTCACACTGGTGCTGTGTACCTCCGCCAGTTGTATCTGCAGATCGTGCTGCTGCGTGGCACTTCTAAAATGCAGAGGTATACTTCTTCCGGTCTTCTGGCGTGGTATCGTATTCCAGCCTACTCCTTGCGTCCATAGCGGATCATGCGCCGTGTTTCTGGTACCGTTGGGACCTACCCGTGCAATCTTTGTGTGCACTACACCGAACTGTCGACCAAGTGCCCGGTACCCGTGTCCTTCGGCGGAGTGGCGCTATTCGGCACCCACCGATCTCTTGACAGTTTATCGCACCATCCTTTCCGTGTTTTATCGGAATCGCTTCGTACGTGAATGATCCCCAGCCTGATTATACCCCGCCATAACCCACAGTTACGTGGGTTTATGTTTTCCTGTTCTATCAAGGTGACGGACCCAAAACTGCCACGAATTCTCTGCGGGTGATTACATAGGTTACAATTCTGATGCTGTCGTCTGAGTTGGTGTGGGGTTTCATGGAGTTAGGGGCCAAAATTTCGTTGCCCGACATACCACACATTTCTTTGGCATGCCCCACTTATTCAAAGGGTTTCTCTTCTCCTTCTCCATTGGCGCAGTCAAGGGTTCGAACACAAATAACGAGCCACCACTGTAATAAAAAAAATAATGTGTGTTAATATTTATTAATAATAATCGATCAATATTTGTATATCAATTTTGTTACGAAATACATATGCAAGTGCTTTACAGTATTCAATTCGTTTTACTCTTATTTCCTTTACTAGTTTTCTTTTAACGTACAAATATAAACCATACACATAAATACCAATGCTGGCTTAGCATATAACTTTTCTGATAATGCACTTAACTTTCTTCAATACGCGGATACCATACCAATGGAGAGGAGAAAAGACAATAAATTATACATTTTTAAATATATTTCACGAAGGTTACATAAATTTTCTAATAGCTAAATATGATTACTTAAATAATAATCCCTATTCTGCAAAACAAACCTAGCTAAATATGAGCAAGTTATAATAATACTAAAATGTTATATATACAAAGAAATATAATGGTAAGAAATTACACTTTACTCCTTTGTTGGCTTACAAATAATAAATAAAGACACGTTAAAAAAAACTTCAAACTATTTGTCCGTTCTGAAATTTGGTCTTTTTGAACTATTCTTCCTTGGGGTTTTATTTCTCGTCTTCATTTACTCCTTTAACTTTTTCAATCGTCACCGTTCCTTTCACATATTTCCTGCTTGAGATATCTAGGCAATCTAAACTTTTGAAAACTAATCCTTTCTTAGTTTTGCCTGCTTCTACTTAGATGGTTCAAGGCTTTTTCCTACAACATATATATATACATATATATAGCAAATACCTATTATATATTATAAGTTATTATTATTATGTTATTGTTACATATGTTGGCTGGCTGGTTATTATTATGCTATTACTATTACAGCTATACGTTATTACTATACATATATTTCATATATTATATATATTATTGCTCATATATTTATATTTCATATTGGCTATTATATATATATATATTATATTATTATTATTGGTTATTATGTTGTTATATTATTACATACATACATACATGGCTGGTTGGTTGTTGAAGAATACTACATTATTGCTGGCTGGCTGGTTACATGATGGTTATTATGCTGAGGCTACAAAGGAAGGCTGTGTGTATTGGCTGGTTGTATACATATATTCTGAGTTATATGCTATTGCTATTATATTGCATATATATAGTATATATATATATATATATATATATATATATATATATATATATATATATATATATATATATATATATATATATATGGGCGTATACATGGGGGGCAGGGGGTAGCTCCTACCCAGTATTTTTGAGTCTTTTTAATAGAATAAATTAAATGGTAAAAAGTTAACTAAATGACAAAGCATTTGAAAGTGAAAAAAGAACTGATTTATAAAATAAATTTAAAGAAAGGCAACTACTTTAATAATAACAATTTATAATAATTAAATCTCATTTGGAAATTTTCCTTCCTACTCTGTTTTTAAGAGTAAAATTCTAAGCTATGTAAGGTACATCGATCTTCATATTTCATATAATATAACATTGAGCCAGCCACAGCCGGGCCAGGCCAGGCACCAAGCAAAATCTCTGCTCTACCAGCGAAAAAGAGTACGAAAATTCACAAGAAAATTTTCTGCTCACATCCCGTGAAAAAAGGAATAAATTGAAAATGTGAAACAATTTTGAATCTCTCTCTCTCTCTCTCTCTCCTCTCTCTCTCTCCTCTCCTCTCTCTCTCTCCTCTCTCACTCTCTCATATACATATACATATACAGATATATATATATCACCATTCAGTGTTATGTATATATATATATATATATATATATATATTGGTTGGTGCTGGTTGGCTATACATATAAGCGCGCGATAGCATACAACTCCCACCCGATAATCTCTCTGAAGGCACGCCCCGGATATATATGATATATAGTTGTTGGTATATAATTTTATTTATTATTAGTCACATAGGAACAAATAAATAAATACAGTTATATATATATAAATATATATATATATATTATATATATATATTTATATATATATATATATATATATATATATATACATACAGTGGCGTATCCAGGATTTTTTTCAAATCAGATTGTATCGGTTTCCTTACATATACATATTGTTACAGGAGTATTGCTGCTGTTGGTTAGTTAGCATATAAGAGTTGGCTGCTATGATAGTTGGTTGCTAAGGCTGCTGTTGGGAGCATGAGCATATATTAGTAATAGTTATTACTTTTGTAGATAGACGCATGGATATAGCGTCCTCCTCTTCACTATATTATACATATACGCAATTGTAAATCGCCTTCCTCTGCACTTTTATATATAGACGGATATGATACCGACCTTCTCTGTACTTTATACATAGACAGCCAAGGGTACTGGCGCCTCCACT
>JABUQX010123309.1:0-23187 GCA_015478945.1 Trachelipus rathkii
ATTTATCTGGTACGTACCTACTATCAGACAATGTGTAAATAAAATCGTAAATATAGATAAAAAGTTAAAATTAGATTAAAAACAGTTAGTATAAAAATGTGCATAGGGTTAAACTGAAAAATAATGGTGTTTTAATATATAATATTATGTAAAATTAGAATCTGCAACGTAAATAAAAATTGTCTGTAAATAAACTATGACCAGTGTAATATATATACCATATATCCACCGCCTAATCTGTGCCCTCAAAACATTGTGACTAATTAAGTGTGCTTCACACGATCGTGAATGAAAACAGCTGTTTCATGGAAGAATTCTCAATAAAAAATTAATATTTCTTTCTATTAATGACAATGATTTTTGCTTTGAGGCAAAAGACCAAGATTTCACTTCATGTGTGAGAGGAACCATCGCGTATATGTAAAACGTAATGATGGACAACGCCTCTATAAAGAGCAAGCAATTAGAGTATGTAAAGTTCTGATGTCATATCAGAGTCTTACTTCTTAGAAGGTTGCCTAGAAAGAGGAACGATGTAAACTGTGCCTTTGCAATGCTGGTACTACCCTCTTTCATCAGTGGTTCCTCTAAGCAACAAAACAAGTCAGACGGTGGAAAATGCCTTTAAATACAAAATCTTGCATTTCCTTCCAAACATTTCTAAATACCTCGTAACTAATCGAGTTCTAAAATAGATCGCAGGACCTCGCAAGATTGTGTTGAATGAGTTTGGAATAACACACATGGTAACCTCAAGCTGCATGCCTCTGATCAATGTTCTCCCAAATTTCGATCAATGCGTTCCTCAATATGATGACTATGATCATGACCATTATGCCCATCTTCATGGGAATGATCTAATTCTTCATGTTCTTGAAGTTTCTCAAAATGTTTTGAACTTGGGGGGCAAGCCGTTCTTAACATAAGATTTTTAAGTAAACTTCTTAATCCGTCACCGGAAAGGAATCCCTGAGGCCCCAAATCATTATAAATGTCGTGAAGATGGGGGCTATTTTCCAGTATTTGTTCCATAGACGTATTAAACCCTGATGGGCAGCTATGTATTCTACTGACACTGATGACAAAAACAAATACTGACGAAAGAAGAACACCGGACAGAGTATTTCCCTTCATATTACAAACGCTTACTAAGTACACAATAATATAAAGGAATAAATTAAGTGGCTTAGGTAGCTGAAAATGCTTCTTGGGATTTTGAAGCAAGACTTCAATTAGCTACAGAAAGGCGATAGCGGAACGGTCCCAAGAACACCAAACTTCTGAAACAAGGGCTTAGCAACAAATGATATATGTGAGTTGCAACTTAATAGCTATAAGCTCTTCATTTATAACTCGTTGATACAAACTTTTTCTATAGTGATACGTGCTTCAATAACATATCGATGACAAACAAGGAGCTTCTATAAACCTCTGGATCACTCCAACTATAAAATTTCCTTAAATTTAAAGTATAGCAGGCTATCTTATTCTGAGCATGCAGGAGGAGCTTTACTTAAAATTGCGTGCTTTTTGCAACCAAAAATTTGCGTAGGAAAAGGCGGGCACCAGTTTACTGGCTCATTGGTTTCTGAGAAATTTCCAAAATTATAAGAAATCATTAGGGAATTTGATACTCATCAAAAACACGGAGTACCATAAAACGTGCGTAATATTAGCAAATAATTTTTTACATATTGCTAAAGGGACCTCGCGGTTATATTGTAAAGGAAATTGATAGTAATTTACAAATACAGGCTGAAGGAAAATAGGCTAATTGAAGTCGATTAATAAAAGTATCATATTTCACTATTTAATTAACAAAGCTCGTGGGAAGGATGAGTCAGGGGATATTTTGAAAAATTTTGCAGTCTTTGGCAGCCATTCGACCAGTTTTCTGATTTCTACGTCGAGTCTTGCAAGATCATTATTTGACTGGATACACTTAAGAAATCGCCATCAGGAACTTATAATACTAGTCCTTCAATTCCAAAAACGCAGTTAATTGAAATTTTTGGTGGAGATATTATATAAAAAAAAATTGTGGAGCACGTTAATAACGCTACATTTTCCGTACTCGCGATAAACGACAGATCACATCAAATAACTGAAGCAATGACTTTAATGCCTTAGGTATGTGGAACTCATATTCTTTCAAAAATTTGAGTCAATTTCTTGAAGGCGTAGAGATATCTGTATGAAGTCATTGATCCAATCATTCATTCTCTTCAGCCATTCGCTAAAAATTTTGGCATTTCTCCCAGGGTCATTGAGGTCTGCAGCGATATGAGTGAATGTTATAAATAGTTCAGTTCCATATATAAGAGAAATTTGTCCAAGCAGCATATATATCGTTCATTGCGAGTGCGGCATTAAAATAAACTTGGCGATATGTCATATCTCTAAGGTAAGTCTGTTAAATTGTGGTTGAGGTCGTAAAAAGTGTAGGCAGTTTTTTCTCTTCTCAACAAAGAGAAACAATATACTTAAAGAAATTATTTAAAAAAGTAATTGCAAATCTAAAAAATAAGTCACTTTTAGCTTTATGTGAAACTGTTGGGTTCAAACGATGCATAATAATAGATTCAAAACTTTTTTCTGGCGTAGTCATTGCACTAGAAAATATAATGAAGTTTTGTAATGTGACAACGTTAAAGCAAGCACATCAGATATATATTTATGATTCTGACGGAGAATTTATAATTACCTTTTTGTTCTGAAAAAAGTTACTATCTATGTACATTGGATCTTCTTACTACACAAAAATTGATTGCGATACTAACTGAAGCATGTTTCCATGTTAATAATGTGGTTACTCTCATGCAAAACTGGCGATCTGATGCAGATTCCATCTTCAAAAGTATTTTCACTGAGGCCACCAATCTAGCTTTACAATTAAACGTAACAATTTCGATTCCTCGACTTACTCTCCGTCGAGTGGAGCTTTCATTTAATGCAACACCTGAAAATTATTGCCGAATGTTTGGTTTTATTCCATTTTTAGAAATATTCATTGATGAATTGCAACATCGATTCAGTAAACATAGTGCTCATCTCTGTAATCTACAAAAATTTATTCCTCGTCGTTGTTTTGATTTATCATCGTTTTCTGAACTACATGATTGCTTAATATTTTATGTAACATTTCTCCCTAATCTAAATAATATAAATATTGAATTCGAGTTGTGGAGATTTGATGGAGTGAAATAGATGGAGTAAAATAGATAGGAACGATAGGCCAAATACTGCAATTAGACCATTACTTTACGTGTAAACTATACATTGTATATCTAATAGTGGAGGCTCCTTGCAAATTGTGTAGGGCTACACTACCTCTGTTTCAACGGCAACAACTTGAACGATCTTTTCAAACATAAAACGCTATAAACTTATCTCAGAAATTCGATGGAACAAGAACGTACACTAAGGCATTACTGTAATATATATACAGAACGAAATTTGATGTCAGCCCCCGTATAGAGTCAAACATTTTGCGAAAGTTCTAGAGGAAAATCTTTTATAGTGCAAGGTAAGTTATTTATATTTGTATATATAAGTATATATATATATATATATATATATATAATATTATATAATATATATTATATATATATATATTATATATATATTATAATATATAATATATATATATTACCCCTCTAAATTTCTTCACGCTGATGCCTATGTAATTTATATATATATAATATATAATATAAATATATAAAATACAGTGGCGTATCCAGAAATGTTTTCGGGGGGGGGGCCAGACAAATATCGTTTATTATATATTATATATGATATATATAATAAGTATTTATATATATAATATATTATATATATATTTATTAATATATAATTATATATTATAAAATATATATATAAATTAATATACTATATATTAAAATATATATAATATTATATATATATATATATATATAATATATATATATTATAGTATATAGTATATATATAATATATATAATATATATATATTATAATATAATATATTATATATATAATATATATATATATATATATATATATAATATAATATATATAGTATATATAATAATATAATATAATAATATTAAAAATAAATATAATTATATAATATATATAATATATATTATATATATATAATATAATATATATAATATAAATATATATTATAATATTATATATAATATATATAAATATAATATATAATAATATTATATATATATCTTATATACATATATATATATATATAGTAATATATATATATATAATATATATTTAAAGTGAAGGAGTATGTTAAATTCTCAGAAAAATTGGTAATAATGTTATATAGAATTACTAAAATCACTTACCGTAAATGTAACTTAATCGCCGGGCATTAAGGAGCAAAATCCGAGATAACATTTTTAGTTTGTCAACTTTCGATGTATGAAGAGGAGGGCAAGTCCAATAGGTCTTTCATCTCCAATAGTAATTCTCAAAGTAGCTTTTTCAAAGTCTTTAATGTTGAATAGCTCCTTTCGTAATGAAGGAGGAGTATTCGGGTAAATATGCAGTATTGCAACAAGAATATAATATTTGGAATTGTGACTGCGACAAGAAAACTAGTGCGTCTATTGCTGTTTTTGGACGTTGCTGTGCTGTGATGCCAAATTTTCTCTGTCTGATGCGCTGTTGCTTACTACCAAGTGGAATAATAAACTGGACCCTCTTCCGGTAAAATTGTTACATCATCTTTTATCTTTCTCAATATAGCACATACACATGTTCGATATGCTCGGTTGAACTGTGTTAATTTCTTGGGTAAGTAATTTCCAATATCCCAGCTCTGATACGTGCTTACACTATTCTCAAAAATCTGCCTGAAAATTCTACATGTTGCATTTTCATCTGATTGCTTTCAAGTTTAGTTTTAACTTAAGGACTTACAGATTTGTTTCTGACAGCGAAGAATTATAAAATAATATTAATTTAAAAGCCTCTCTTTAATATTATTATTAACAAGATATGAATGACACTTGGACTAGAAAATTCAGGGTGGGCCATGGCCCCCATGGCCCCCCCCTAAATATACTAAAGTATAGATATATTTTATATATATATATATAAAATTTTATATATATATTATTATATATATAAACAATTATATTATATCTATATAATTATATTATAGTTATATATATATAATATATATATTATATAATAATATATATATATATAATTATTCATATATATTATTATCATAATATATAATATATATAATATAATAATATATTATATATATATATATAAATATATATATATATATATAATATATTACATATATATAAATATTATATATATAATAAACAAAATGTTAAAGTATTGCAAATTTAAGTTTGTTTCGGCTTAAAAGGAAATAAAAATAAAAAATAGAGTATTTTAAAAACTAGAAATATCTCATAAATGTATTGCAAGACACCTGTTGCAAATATACTTAATAAGAGGTTATTATGTATATAATTATACCTAAAACAGTTACTGAAAATTTGTGATTAATATTTAAATAAAAATTAAAAAAATAAATACATTTATATATATGTATCCTATTTTAAAATATTTAAGATATTTCAAATTATATTGAAAAATATTATTCAAAGTTGTAAATTTGTGTGATTTTAGGTTAGGAGAACTATGTTAATTTTTGAAAGATGTACCCTTTTTAAACAATATTTATGGGTGCTAAACCAAACAATAATAAATATAATATATATAAAAAATATAATTAATATTTCATTCCAATTAATTAACAAATGAATGAAAAGTAATATATATATATATATATTATATATCCTTATATATTTATATATATATATATATAATTATATATAAATATATATAATATATTAGACGTATCAGGATTTTTTTCGGAAACTGAAAATAATGTATATAGTTCTTATTATATATTATAATATTATATAATATATTATATATAAATTTACTAATAATATAAATATATATATTATATAAATATATAGTATATAATATATAATATATATATATAATATAATAAAGTGAAGGACACTTATTAGAGGTTATAATTGATAAAAATGAGAATATTTATTGACTCATAATTTTTTTTGTCTCGCTTCTATTTTTGAGTTAGGAGTTAGTGCGATGAATCCTGAACTGTGATAGTTTGTGAAAAGGGTGGCAAGACAATAATCCAAAATTAGAAATTGAAGTAGTATTGATAATGTTCGATAATGTTCGTTTCCTTGAGTCATTTTCTCCGAGTGTTGATTGGGATTTTTGTTATTGTAGTTTTTCTTCATTTTGTTCGTTTTCTTTTTGGTATCAGACAGGCGCTGATGGAAGTTGCTCGGTGTTCTTAGACTCCGGGTTCAACCAATTATATGGCGTAGGGGTTCTTGCTAATTGTGCTACTTTTGTGAGCAAGCACCCTATATAAGAGGATGGTAAATTTTAAAAATCATAATTGACAATGATGTTTTTATTCAACCTAAGTAATAATGTGAAAAAGTCCTTTCTCTTCGTAGGCAATTAAAATAGTCCACGACTTCCATACGCGTTTACGAACCTGTCGGCACTGACTCTTTTTAGAGAAAATTTGTGATCGAAAATCGGAGTCGCAGCCCATCTTTAAATTTTCCGCTCTTTCACAACACTGCGTTTTTAAGTTTTGGAGAGATTCTGGAGACAGTATCTTGAGTGAGATTGTATTGCTTCTGATTCTTTTTGATCTGACTCTGTATCTGACTACTGAAGAGTATCTCAAACAGACGGGTTATTATATTATTTCGACTTATGCTAAAATTTGGCTCGCGCAAATCTTAGCATAAGTACGAACAGAAATTAAAATTTTTACAGTTATAATGGAGTAACATATTATTATATATTATACTATATATATATATATTATTATAAATATATAAGATTATGCAGAGGGTTATTAGGGGTATATAGGATATATATAATATATAAATATTAATTATATAGTTATATATTCGTGTGTGTATATATATAATATATATTATTTGATATATCATATATATATAATATGTAATATATAGTATATATATAATATATATATTATATATATAGTATATAAATATATATATATAAAAATATATAATATTATATATATATATTATTTAATAATATATATATATATATATATAGTAGTATATATTATAATATTTTTATTTAAATAATAATAAATAATAAATAATAGAAAAATAAAATATTATAATAATAATAGATATAAAAATAATAAAATACTCACCATTATCTTCCTGTATTATCTATCGCTCTTATCAGATGTAGCTTATTTGGTCAAAACGATTAGTTTCAAAGGTAAAAGATTGTTCCAGAGAACCACAGAATATGTGCGAATTGGTAGATTTCGAACTCTATTCCCTCCATTTTTTATAATAATTTTTTTGAATGATTAATAACCCTAAATGTGCAAAATGAACGTTACTGCATTTTTTTTTAGTAAAAAATTTAAATTCTACTATCTTTTGAAAGATCGCCTCTTTTTTTTTCTGTGATAAGTTAGAAATTCAGCTTGGTTCTCAACTGTGTGATCGCGTCACCTTTGGTGACGCATGCTCCCGTTCAGGGTGACGGTCAGATAGGAGACGCTGTAACTACATTTCAATATTCATTCAAAGGTTAGCTCTCTTCTAAAGATGGAGGCAAAACAGGTTTTCCAATATTGCAACACTTTTGACCTCAAATGGGATTGATTTCTCTCATTTGATATTGAAATCCCTTTTTGAGAACACTTATCACAGCTTATTTGCCGGGGTGAGGAATATTTTAAAAACGAACATATGGATAAATTTTCATGGATTGAGGATCTATTTAATGTTGCTGCTCCATCTCGATTTACCATGAGCAACAAAAAGAATGTTAATTTGAAGCTGTCTTTCGTCGTACAATTTATATCCGTTGAAAATAAATTTAGTGTTCATGAATTACAAAATATAGGATGTCGTTTAAAAAATATATCCCTTCTGAGCGTAAAATTCAACAAAATATTTATTCCATTTGCAACTTCTTAATTTATGCGAACTGGATTTCGGCTTTCGCTGCTATAAAAACTAATTTAGATCAAATATCAATTGCAGAAAACAGGAAAATGAGGTGCTGTATCCAATCTGATTCCAAGATTTTCGAAAATGTGTGGTCGATCAACAGGCTCATCCATCCCACTAATGACTAATTAAAGGAATAAAATTAATTTTTACTTATAAATAATAATAATATTATATATATATAATATATTATATTAATATTATAATATATATATATATATATTAATTTATAATATATATTATATAATATAATATAATATATATATATATATATATTATTATTATATATATATATATATATATTTCAAGGCAGTATCTTTGTCAACAAAATGTATTTAAATTATTGCAATAATAAAGAAAGTATTTATAAAATGTAAAACGTTCTTTTTAGAATATCTAACATGGGGTGACTTCAGCAAACTTGAATTAGTCAAGGCGGAAGAAAAAGTTTGAGAACCACATGAGTAGTATAGTTTGGGTTTTAACACCCATAAATATCATAAAACTCGCAAATACCTAAAGGTACCAAATTAGCGAAAAATCTGAAAACATACAAAATAATTTATCTGTGAAAACAATTATTTCTGATATGAATTTTTAAAATATTAAATTTTTTTGGAAAATAGATTTTTAAAATATAAAATATTTTAATATTTCTTTTTTAATTAATCATAATTTTATAGCTAAATATTAAAGTATAAATATATCAAAATAAATAAATAATATTTTTGTAACAAGTACTTTCAAAACTACTCATTAAGGATATTTGTGAAACGTTTTAAATATATTAAATAGGTTTTATTTTTATTCAATTTCGTTATCCTGTATATATATATATTATTAAATTATTATAATAATATTATATATAATATAATATTATATATATATAATTATAATAATAATATATATATATAATATAATAATATAATTTATATACAAATATATTATATTTCTCATTGGTGTGCTACATGTTACATATTGGCTCAAAATATAATGAAAAATAAAATGATAGTATTTTATAAATGTAATAATAATGATGATTTTTCTAAAACTTATACTGAAAATCTCATTTATGCTATTAAAAAAACATATTCAACAATACTTGTAATTCACATTATTTATTAGTTTATACTACTTCACCATTTTCAATTGAAATTCCAGAAATTCCATTTGTAAAACACAATTCTCCATATCAAGTTTGAAGATAGAATTTTATGAATTCAGGAAGAACATCCTTCCTCGATATCGTTTAAACATTTACACAAAGTTTAAAGTTTGAGACCAATCATAACTCCGACATCTTATTGTTAATAATCAAATGTGATCACAGCAAATTCTAACGGTGACAAAAAATATTCGGAAAGCAACGTTAACTTAAATTCAAATTATTTAGAAAGAATGAAAATTTAACACCACATTTTTTCTCATTTACAAATGACCAATATATATAATGATATTATATATATTATTAATATATATATATACTATATTATATATTATATATATATAATATATAATATAATTATATTTAAAATAAAATGTTTTATATATATAATATTATATATATATATATATATATATATATATATATATATATATATATATATATATATATATATATATATATATATATATATATATATTTTATAACATTATATTATATTAATAAAATAAATATATTTAATTATTTAAATTTATTATTTTATGAAATTGCTAGTGTTAGTAAAAGTTAAAAACTTAGTGTAATTCTTTTATAAGAAATACAGAACATTCTGGTTTTGGAATATTTGGAAAAGCATCATAAGCACATTCGACAAGTGGTTGGCTTGCCTTGATAAAGTTCGCACACGAAATGAAAATCAAATCTTCAATTTACAAACATAATTATGTGAATTGCATCTGAACAACGGCGTTAATTAATATTGAAATTTGCAATTATGAACATTATTACATTGAGGAGGTTCTTATTAAAATTGATGCCTGGTTCCGATTTTCATGAAACTTGAATGAAAAGTTTAAAATGAACTGAAAAGAAGGGAAAACGTTAAATGAAACTCGTGAAGTGACCAAGAATAATGTTATGAGAACTCTCAATTCAGACCATCATCTGTTCTTTGGTATTTAATTTCCTCGTGATCATTCTTGAGGGAATCACATTGTCATATAAGCTTCAGAATTTGTAAGGAAAAACCAAAGATTTTGGCCATTCTGTATGACGCGACCAAAAAAACTTTTTCACATCACCACAAAAGCTGTTGCTGTTGCTGAGCTCTGGCTCCTCAAAGACGGAGGTTTAAGATTAGACAGTTCGAAATAACAATGTCCATTTTAAAAGCAATTATATAAAAAAAAGATTGAAGTAATAGTTTGAAAGGTAGATATATATCACGAAGAGATAGTGAGAGTAAGGATGTATTTGACATTCAAAAAGGCCCTAAACCTCTTCAGAAGAGCTGTATGAGATGGACCACTCAGAATTCTAAACCTCTTCAGAAGAGCTGTATGAGATGGACCACTCAGAATAATTGATTCCTATTAAACTCTGGGACAAACTATTTTTCTCTTACAACGCAGCAGCAGCAATTGGGGTGGAGTGAAAAAGTTCTGTAGGAGCGTCATGCAGAAGATCCAACCTCTTAGAAGAGAGTTTAGATTGCTACTTTGCTTACAAGTTCAGAAACTTGTTTGACAATGTGATTACTTCAAGAAAGATCACGAGTTAATTAAATATCAAAGAATATTAAGGACAGATGATGGTTTGAGTTGTGTTTCTATAACTTTTTTCTAGATCATTTCTCGAGTTTCATTTTACGTTTTTTCTTCTTTTCAGATCAATTTAAATATTTCATATAAATTTCATTAAAATCGTTACCAGGGATCTTCTTAGAGACCTCATAGCATTAATAATGTTTATAAATTCCAATTCCAATATTAATTAACGCCATTGTTCAGATGCAATTCACACATATGTTGGGGAAATTGAGGAAGGAATTTCATTTCGTATATTGAATACCAGCGAAAGGAATGTGCAATTCTTTTAGGGTATCACGAAATCACAGGTCAACCAACCACTTGTCAGACGTGGTCGAAATGCTATTCTATACAAACTTGGCTCTTCTGGTTTGACTCTGTAAAGTAATGAATCTTAAGATTTTTAAACTGTTTAGGAACCTAATAAAAGGGAAAATATTAAAATTATGTAATTGATCAATCGAAGATTAATGAAACACACAAATGCTTTACAAGTTCACATCTCACAGGCATAACAACATTAATTCGTTATTCACTAAAGACATGAGAATTCTTTGTGCATTCTACAATGGTTAGAGATGAGAGCTATTATACTTAATAATTCTGGACTACTAAAAAAGAATTTCAAATTTTGCTACAATTCCTTTCATATATATCTATATTAACATATTTACCTATTATATATAATATATATATATATATTAATATTATATGTATATTATATATATATATTACATATAGTATATAAATATCTTAATATTATATATATATATATAATATATATTAATATTTATATAATTATATATATATAATATATACCTATATATATAATTATATATATAATATAGTATATATATATATATAATCGTTTTTGTGTTGCAAATTATATATAAAAATTGCAAGAATACAATATTCCTTTGTTAAAATATATATAATCTAGACCTTTTTGATGTTAAATAATATATTAATTTATACTCAAGCTAAAAGAATAACCTATATATGAAAAATGTTTTATTAATAATATATTATATATATCTAGTTATCTAATATAAAGGGGTGGATATATATATACGGGTGGTATTAAATATATATATATATATATTATATATAAATTAAAAATATAATTTTATATTATATATATAATATATATATATATATATATATTATATTATATTATATATTATAAATATATATATATATATAATTATATATATTATATATATTATAAATTATTATATATATATAATCTTATATATATAATAGTATACTATAATCAATCTTATAAAATAATTTATATAAATATATTATAATCATTAATTAAGTGCTGATATTGGGTCATTTATAGAAATAGAAGAAAAAAAATTGAATGTGTTAAAAAAATTTATCTCTTTCTTTGCTTAAAATTTGTGAGAATTAAATATCAATCTCGCATTCCGATATAATATCATAGAGTTATTAAAAATACTTGATTAATTGGTGCTTAAAATCGGTTTATCCCCATCACAATTTGGGTTTGTCTAACTTAATTATGATTAAGATTAATAATTTAGTTATGCTGTAAACGAACGTCATTTTGTGGTTGTTCATTTTCAAAAAATCCAAAATATTTTCTTTTTACAAACTAACCCAAATAATATTTGCTTTACAAAAGGCAATTTCAGGCATAATTTATAAATATTAATAAATTAGGGTGGTATAGTAATGACACATGATAATAATTGAAAATAATGTATATTAGGGCAATACAAAGAACACTGACTAACTGATCACGTTTATATATCATCAGCTTCAAATCTATAAAGATTATTATTATTATATAAACTTTAATTAATCTTAAATTATTTAAAATATATGATCAGAGGTGGGCACGATTCCGTTATTTCCGATATTGTAGAAATTTAAAAACTACCTAACCTGTGATTAAACCAGGAATAATATATATATATATATATTAATAAATAATATCTATATTATTATATTAGTATATTATACTGAATACGTATAGAACTAGTTTATTTATTGAGATAAACTGAGAGATAGTATATAACGTGGTGATCGTTACATAATAGATATAAATAATATATAATAATATAATAAATAAATAATTATATGATATATATACTTATATATAGTATATATATATATATTATATATTTTCATTTTATCTTTATTAATTTAAATACTATATATAATATTGTACTTAGTAAAATGCCATAAAATAGTAATATACATAAAATATATACTATAGTATAAATTTTAACGTTATATTTTTTTTTATTATTCGTTACCACGTTTACTTACTATATATATATTATATTATATTTTTAGTCCGCGTATAATATTAGTACATATATAAGTATTCTTGGAGTTATATGTAGGTTACTTGTTTCGCACCATTACTTCTTCTTACTGAATTAGGTGTTTAATGAACATTTCTATATATATATATATAGTATATATATACAAATATATGTAATATTATAATCAACTATAATATATATCACTATAAGAGACGAGTCAGTAATATATATATAAATAATAATCACTTTTTCCTATGATACTAGGCTGTGAAATATATATCCGAAAAGTCACTAATAATATTTCGTTAAAAAAGTTTTAAGAACGTTTATATTATATATATATATATTATAATATTATATATATTATAATATAATATATCTATATATATATATTAATATTATATATATTTTATAATATATTAACATAATATTTAATATATTATATATATATTATAAATATATATATATATTATATATAATATATATATATATATATATGTAAATTAGTATATAATTAATGAGATACAAATTGTAATGTAAAGTACTCACCAACTATAGCTACGTGAAAAGAAGATCAATTCTTTCTTTTCTATTTCCTTCTGCAGGAACTTATATTTATAATATTTTTCATATTTATATGGATATATATTGAATTAATTTAATTAAATAAGTTCATTGTTTCTAATGGAAAGTAAGCGTCAAATTTTGACAGTCTTAGTTATTAAGTCCGCCTGCTGACTATAATTGATACGTCTTCGGATAATGTCTTTTACTTAATCGAATTAGGAGAGAAAAGCTCCTTCAACAGAGATTGTCGTTGTTTGCTATGGATATATTGTTGCGATCCATGACTAAAAAGTAAAAAGTCTTATAACGATTTCAGAGAACTCCATAACTTGTGATTCATTTCCAATGACGTAATTGGATTTTTATAAAATAGTGTTGAATGTCCTTGTTCAGAAAGAGATTAAGCATTTAATGATCTGTTTATAAATCAAACCGGTAAATTTACAATTACGTATATGAAAAAATGATTCATGCCAAAAAAGATTTACACCTGATCAATGTAGCCGATTAAAAGAATCTTAAAAGTGCTTCTTCATGTGAAGTCTTGCTTTCGTGAAAAATTAGATAGAATTTTTTTTGTGGAATTTCCTAACCTGATACGGAATTTTTAAAAGGCTCACTGAGAGATAAATTTGAGAATCTCCCCTCTATCTGACAATATGATGATGATATTATTATTTCATAAAAGTTACTCTATAATGGTCACATACAATAATCGAATCATTCTCTTTCCTCTCCTCTCTCTCTTATATTCTCCTTCTATCTGTATACTACTACATCTCTCTCTCTCTCTCTCTCTCTATATAATATATAATAATATATATATATTATAATTATATATTATATATATATATATATATATTTATACTATATATTATATACTATGATTATAATATATATATATATATATATATTTTGATAATATATATTAAGATAAGTAGTTTTGTTTTATTAATTTGAAAAAATACGTTTTTATTCTTTATTATTGTATTCACCCTATATGTTATTGCAAACTGGCAACTCTATTTATTAGAGTAGCTGTTCTGCCATTTGGGAGGAGCTTAATTTAATGCGTTTCGATAAGGAGGCCGTTTGTGTGAAAAAATCCTCAAAATTAACCGCAAAATAAGATATATAGCGGTTTCTTTTACGTTGCCCATGACTAAACTAATCAGGTGTTTTTTGGAACGAAGATTAAACTAATTACTGACTCTCCATACAGAGGCACAGAAATCGAAATTAATGTATATTTTCGTCCTTGTAATAAACAATTTTAAACTATTATATTTAATTAGTAATAAAATTGTAATTTGAATTATTTTTTTACATTAGTTTGTCTTAAATTTGCTTTTATTTTATATCAGAAGGAAGGCCCCAGTTTAAAAATCTTTTCAACAGACTTTATAGTTATATATACTATATATTGTATATATATATATATTATATATACTATATATATATAATATATAATAATATAAGTATATATATATAAACTATATATATGATATATATACTAATAATATATAAACTATATATTATTATATATAATCATATATAAATATATATATATCAGGGAGGCGGCTCGTCGTACAGATTATAGGTGGTTGCATCTGACATTTCAAACACACAATTATATATCACTGAAAATTATACCATTTCAATTATATATAATTATTGATATATATATTATATTAATATATATCTAAAATATAATAAGTATATAGTGATGATATATATATATATAGTATATGGATAAATAATAGTACTATAGTAGTAAATATATATATTATATAATAATATAGCCATGATAGGATTTTTGTAATGGGGGGATATGATAAGATTTGATTCTACTATTGCTATTCTTCTGGGTAATTGTTACTGTTATAAACTGGCTGAAAAAACACTTTGGGCCATTTAATATTTCTGGACAACTTATTCGGGAGACTGTAAAATAACCATGATAAACTTCTCACACTGTGTACGGTGCTTCAGACTGGTTATTTTGTGTCGGATATATATATTAGTGATAGATAATTAAGTAGTAGACAAAAAAAATATATATTATATAGTATATAGTTTAGTTTGTTCTAATAGGTATGACCCCCCGCCTTATATTATATTATATATATATTATATACTATATATAAGTATAATATTATATAATATATATATATATATATGATATATAATTATATATTATATAGTAGTGAGGTATAATATATATTATGTCATACCATATATTATATAACTGATATAATATAGTATATATTAGTATTAGTGATATATATCATTATATATTATATATATATATATATATAATATATATTATTATTTATAATTTGATAATATATATATTTACATATATAATATCACTACTATATATATATTATATATTTAGTATAATATATATATATATTATTATTATATATATTATTAATATATTATATATAATATAAGTAATCAAACCGACATTACTTAATCTACCTCAATTTAATTAATATTAATTGTTATCATATATAATATATATCTTATATTTAAGCCATATTCTTGGGGAAAGAAAGTCGAGTGGATGATTTATAATAATTCATTATAGTTATCGTGTCATATAGTAATATTACCAAATATATATATAATATTATAATAATATATATTTATATATATATAATATGATATATAATAAATATATTGATATATATATATATATATATATATATATATATTATTATAATATATATATATATTATAATATATATATAATATGACTATATAATATATATAATATATATATATATAATATATATAAATATATTATATAATATATATATATATATATAATATATATTAGTATATTTTAGTATAATATATATATATATATATATTATATATATTATATAACATATATAGGGCATATATATATTATAATATATCTAATATAACTATATTAATAATATATATATATATACTCTATTATTATAATATATATATAGTAGCTTATTCTAGTAATATACATATTAGAATTATATATAGAATGTGAACAAATTGAGGTGGATATACTAGTAAGTTGATATAGGTATGACTATTATAGGTTATGAGAATTACTATATCATACGAATAAATCTCTGTACAAATTATACTATTATAATATGTTAAGGCAAACTAATCCATGTAATAGTAGAGAGTATATATAATATAAGTGTAAATAAATTTGATTGTTTAATCGTAATATATTATATATATGTATGTTAGTATTACGCGTTTTTTATATAATAATAGTAGTTATTTGTAACTAATAATACTGGTAAGTAGCAAATATAATATTATAGTATATATAACTAACTATATATATATATATATATAGTATAAGATATAATAGTATAAAGATGATGTATAATATAATATAATTTATAGTATATATTAATATATATTATGT
The DNA here is from genome assembly GCA_015478945.1 of Trachelipus rathkii. Classification (NCBI taxonomy): domain Eukaryota; kingdom Metazoa; phylum Arthropoda; class Malacostraca; order Isopoda; family Trachelipodidae; genus Trachelipus; species Trachelipus rathkii. The sequence goes on from JABUQX010123309.1 coordinate 17,145, forward strand.
ATTATATAATATAATATATAGATAGTATATATATATGTATATATATATATAGTATAAGGATGTATATACTAATATATATATATAGTATATATATATATATACGTATATATCGTTTATATATTACTATATATATATTGGATAAGTATACGAATAAATTAGTAAAGTAGTATATTACACTTATATATATATATTATATATATATAATATCGTTAAAGAGAAGTATTTAGTATACTATATATTCGCCCTGTGCCCGAGCGCGCTAGCCTAAACCTTTTCGGATATCTTAGAACAGTAGAGTATAAAAGGTCTGAAACGGTTGGAATATAAGTCTATATATGGGATAAGCACGAATCCGTGTAAATTTCATGTCTGTAGGATGTATATAGAGGGGGGTCAACCCCCGAGAGCGTAGCCGCCGCTACGCCCGCGTTTATACCCTTTGGCATTCAATACCCGAAGATTGAGTTTAAGGCTACGAAGTAGGCCTCGAGCTCGGTGATGACGTAATCTCGGTCCGAGACGGATTTCGTCAAGCGCGTGAGCGCAAGCGGTGCGCATACGAGCACGGTAAACACATTATTACTTAATTATTGATAAATTTGCATGTATTATGTATTTATGATAAAATATTTATTATATTACAATTATTATATTATTATTATTTATTATTATTGAATTAAATATTTAATTCTTATTATTATGATTATTATTGAGTTTATTTATTCTTCAAATTAATTCATTAATCGATACTGATTCGAATTTCCCTTCGGATCGAATCGGAGTGTCGAAAAACGAAATCTCTTGTAAGGGATCGTTTTTTTACGGCACTCCGAATCTTGCTTCGCGCCGTGGTTCGCGTCTATCACATCCGGTTCTGAGTCCCTATACGTATATATGTCACATGGGCTTAGAGTGTATCGGTGGAATTGGGCTCTAACAATTTGCGGTGAGGGGCAGGTGCTAGAATGGGTGTCAGCAACTCATCCCTGGACCGAGATACGTACCCCTGCATCCCTCCGTAAGGCGGGGACCGCCACCCCTTCAATACATTAAATATTATGACGTAGAAAGATGCTTGGAAAACTTGAGACAGGGTTAAGGAGGACGTTTGGAGTCGGAGAACGTGAGACTTGGAAGTCGGTATTCCACTTCTGATCAGTCCCAGGACCCCCGAGGGGGGGTCCCCCTTGAAAAAGAGAGAAAGCAAATCAATGGAATGCACGAGACAGAGGTAAGGAGAGAATAAGAAGTAAAAGGAAGAAGAGAGGGAGAGAGGAAAGGAAGGGAAGGAAGAAGGAAGAAGAAGAATGAGGAGAGGAGAGTCCTGAGAAGTTGGCTGCTGGCCACCGGTGCTGGAATAGCCGAAATACGCTGTGCTTAGCTGAATAATATATTAATTAAACCGTATAACACAATATTGGTGTCCTTTACATAATGTTTATTGGGTAAGTAGATTTCGAAAATAATGGGTTCAGGAACAATCAAGAAAAATAAATAAATAAATGTAGATAAATAAATAAGAAAAAATGTTTCTGTATTCTTTTTTGTGATTCATACAAATTTAAGTACGCTATTTTTTACATACCCCTAAAGCAGTAAATCACTCAAAAAGTCAAACCACTATCCAACCTCCCTCCTGACCATCTTTGATCTATTTATTGTTATTTTAAAAGGTTAATTTTTACTTAAAATTGTAACTGTTTTACATACCCTATGAAGCAGTAAATCACTGAAATCAATCCACTCGCAACATATCCTCCTGACCATCAGCTGATGATCTGATTGGATCCTAATGATATAAGGTTCAAAATTTTAAACTAAATTGTAACGTTTACATACCCAGAAATCAGTAAATCAGTAAATCAACCACCGATCCAGCAGCAACCGGCACTCTCACTGTCCATAAAGATGGGTCCTTGGAAATTCTCCATTGGAAATCTATTGATTCTAGTTGAGACATTCAAAGTCTACATTTCGAGTATCATGTTGGTGGATAAACTATATACATGAAAATCAACGTTCTTTTATACATAAGCGGAGATCAAAATCAGAATATCATGTTTGATCGTTAATCAAAGTTTGAGTAACATTATAAAGCATTAACTTAGGTACAGATACATCTGAACTATGAAAAATATAACCCACAACGACAAAACTTAACCAGGTCTTAAACAGGAGATAACTGTTTAACGTTAACAAATTGTTTTATCCACTACTTAACGAACTAGGATATACGAAATGACTATATAGCAACAAAGACGTAGACCTACTTACACTTTTCTAACATGAATCGCGGTGGTTATTTTATCGATTAAGTAACAATTGTTAATCATTTAACCAAAACATTTACCGGTTTCTTAGAGACCGGGTGTAATTAAACATACACGACCAATGAGTAATACTCAACATAATAAGGTTTTCCCGAATCACAATCATATGAGAACTAAACATATGAGCGTAACATGAACAAGAACAAATGACTGCACAGAAGACAAACCGTAACACAGACTAACACGACAGAATAAACTGTTACATATAACCCAAAGATTCCATACCTTAACACCTAGTAAAGCAACTACACATGATAATACAAAACTAACCTAATCTTACTTTTTCATGAAGCATTAACTCTGAATACATATTAACGTTAATGGCTACACTAACCAGTAACATTAATACTAAAATTCTCCACAATAAAATGGAAAATCATACAAAGAAGCGAATATACTCTAACATAAAAAAGTTTCCACACTACTCCAATAAAACTATACAATAGCGTAAAGATCATGAACTCAAGAAAATAAAGGGCAAAAAAGTACAAACAACTAACACAACTTACACACAGGGTAAACAGAATAAATGTTAACAATAAACTAAAGTTCCAATAGGGAAGACACTTAACACACTGTAAAAAGCAACAACATGGTACTGCAAAGCGTAACCTAATCTAACTTTTTCAAGCATTTTTTACAAAAGAACGAATATCTCTAACATATTAAACTTAATCTTACACTGACACAGTAACATTAACAAAAATGTATCACAACATGGGTTAATTATACTGATCAACGAATATATCATAACGTAATAAAGTTTCCACATCAATAAAAGCTAACATAGCGTAACATGGAACTAAGAAAAAAATTATGATGTACCTAAGAACAAACCTAAAACTACAACATTACATAAGAATAAAACTGTTTTACATTAACACTAAAAGTTTCACACTGAGTTCCTTTTTATATACTAATCAGGAATAAATATAATGCTAACATAAACAATGTTTTCACATAATCAATAGGCGTAACATAATGTCATCTGTATATTTTGAAACTAGGATAATTACACGGTTAGAAAGCAACGACAAAACCTAACACATCTTACAAACTAATAAACTGGTTAACAATTAACAAAGTTCCACACTTAACATCCGTAAAGTAAAGTAACTTTACATACAAAACGTAAACCCTTTCATACTGTTTTCCTCAAACATATTCTATACATACTCAACTAATTCACTTATACCTAAAGTTGGAATTTACCAAAAAAATGTAATTTCACCTTGCCCGATTATCATACAGACCAACGAATCACTGCAAACATAACAAAGTTTTTTACTTATCATAGTATATTAACAAAAAATTTATCATTAACCTTAAATCCGCAATAACAGTTATCTCTTTTAGGACTCCCTTCCCCCTTTCGATCAACAGGAAAATACAACCTAAACATGAAAATGATTTATGATATACACACATTTGCAAAAAAGTGATGCAATAACTTATTAATATTTTACCCTCTGCTGACAGAATACGAGCGAATGTAGCAGTCGCATATTTTTCTCAAATTTAAGTGAATAGCATCGTTGGGAATAACGAACTCCCTCCCGTGAAGATAACAGAACACAAGCTGAGAGAGGAGGGAATAATGTCATCGTAATCAGCAACTGCAAAACCACCTAAACCTAAAGAAAATAGTGTAAAAAACAAACCTTAAATGTAATAATGAAGGAAAGCCATTCAAAAGATAAACAAAGAATACGAGTACGAATGAAACCTAATGTCAGTTCAAAAAGGGGTAATAATTCCTCGTAGACAACAACAACCATAGACATAGTAACAAAGAATATTTCTTTATATACTAACCATCGAATAATGCTAACGTAAAAACGTTTTCATTAAATAAAGCTATACATAACATAACCTGAATAAGAATATAATGTACAAATGACAAACCCTAACACACCCTACGTACGAATAAACTACTAACTAACAAAACTTCCGCACTGTAACAGCAGTAACGTACCTATACACATCGTAACAAACGTAAACTTATCACCATTTTCACCAGCAATATCTCTAACCATCTCAATGTAACTTAACAATTTAACATCGAATATTAACACAAAGTTTTAGCATAAACCTGTTCTATCATCATACAGCAAAGAATATATGCAAACGTAACAATGTTTTCATATCCAACTTTGTAATAATAACAAAAAATCATCATACGTCTAAATATCATAATCCCAACAAATAAATTCAAACATAACAAAGTTTTAAACGCACATAAAAAAAAATAAACAATATATATATATTATATATATATAATAATATATATAATATATAAGATAATATAAATAAATATATATATATATAAATAATAATATATATTATATATATATATATAATTACTAATATATATTATATATATATAATAATATATATATTATATATATAATTATATTAGTATTGCCCTGTCGGCGCTCTCTAACCAAAAGACCAACCTTTCGATATTCTAGAAATAGAGGTTTATGGTCTGAAACCTTGGAAAATAATCTATACTATGGGATAGCACGAAATCCGTTAAATTCATGTCTGTAGGATGATATATAGAGGGGGGGTCACCCCCGAGAGCGAAGCCGCTACGCCCGCGTTTATACCCTTTTGGCTTTCCAAACCCGAGTTGAGTTAAGCCTAACATGAGTAGGCTCGAGCGTGATGATGTAATCTCGTCGGAGACGAGATTTACGTCAAGCGCGTGAAGCGCCAAATGCACAGATTTACTATGTGCATATTTATCTTATTGATTATTATTATTATTATTATATATATTATTATTATTATTATAAACTTATTATTATATATTCTTATTATTAATTTAAGTATTAAATTTATTATTAAATTTTATTACTTAATATATTATAATTAATTATTTGTCTTGTTCTATATTATATTATTATTAAATACAGTCGAAGATTCGATTTCCTTCGGAAATCGAATCTGAGTCCGAAAAACGGATCCCTGAAGGGATGTTTTTTTTTTACGGCACATGACGAATTGCCGTTGCCGCCGTGGTTGCTCTCAACATCCGGTGTCTGAGTCCAAATATATATCTACATGGGTAAGTTATCCGTATTGGTTAAATTGGGAGGGTGTTGAAGGGTGAGCAAGCTTCATCGCTGGACTGAGATTACGTACCTCCTGCATCCCCCGTAAGGGGGGACCCACCCCTTTCATACATTGACGTAGAAGACGAAACTTGGAGACAGGGTAGAGGAGTTGGAGTCGGAGACGGATGGAGCTCGGATCGAGCTTCGTGAGTCCCAAGACCCCGAGGGGTCCCCTCTTTGAAAAAGAAAAGAAATGCCATGGAATGAGAAAGAGGATCAAGATCAAGAAACGGAAAGAACGGAAAGTAGTAGAGGGATTAAGGAAGAAGATGAAAATGAGGAAGGAGACCCTGGAGGAGAGAGGAGGGGCACGGGGAGGGAAGCCGGGCGGTCTTAGTTAATTAAATATCGTTATAACAACAATATTGGCTGTCTTTATATAAGTTTAATGGGTCTGTAGATTCGAAAATAATGGTTTCCTACATCAAGAAAAAATAAATAAATAATAAATAAATAAATAAAAAAAAATTTCTTATTCTTTTGATGTTTATAACCAAATTTTCCTTTTTACACATACCCTAATGAAGGAAAACGTAATTCACTAAATCAAAACACTATCCACCCCCCTGCCATCTGTGATCTTGATCTACT
>JABUQX010123310.1:0-12500 GCA_015478945.1 Trachelipus rathkii
AATGCCTGAAATAGAAGATATGGAATTTGGGAAAATATTATCAAAGGCGCGAGCGTTGCTAACACTAGAAAATGAGACTTTTATTGCCGCGGCTAAAGGCGAAGGAGGAGCAAGAATCTTTCAAAAATATTCAAGAGCTTCGATTAAATGTTTCTCATGCGGAGGGCCACATTTGAGGAAACATTGTAAAGGAAAATTTCAATGCTGGAATTGTGGCAAAAAAGGTCATTTTGCAATAGAATGTGAGGAGATGGGGAAACGAGAACGGCGGGCTCGCTGCTTCGGAGGCGGACTCGTCGGAGCATTGAGAGGGAATTCCGAAGAATTATTTATTATAAAAATATTATTAAATGGAAGAAGGGGAAAGGCCCTAGTGGATTCGGGATGTTCTCTTTCTGTGGTGAAGGAAGATTGTTGCAATGAAAATAGAGGGAATAAGTCGAGTAACCGCTTTCGATGGAAGAAAAATAGCCGTGAAAAGGGGAAAAGTAAAGGTAGAGATAAGGGGGAGAGAAATTGAGAAGGAAGTAGTGTTGACTGAAGAGCTAATAAATGGTGTGGATATGATCTTAGGACTAGATATTATATTCCAACTTGGGGGCGTCGAATTGAAGAGAGATGGAGTAAGATTTGGTATTGAGAAGGAGGAGCGGAAGGATATTCGGGTTGCGGCGGTAAAAGGGAAGAAAACCTTGAAAATAGAAGATAGGGACTTTGATGCGTATTTTGATGGGAATTATTGGGAAGTGCGGTGGAAATGGAAAGAAGGCAGGAGTCCGGATTGGAGGAACTCTGTGGAGTGTTATGAGGGAACAATGAAGGGAGATATAAAAGAGAAGTTTAATACTGAAGTCGAGAGATGGATCTCAGAAGGTATTTTAAAGAAAGTGGAACAGGGTGAGAAGGAGGGAAAGAATGTGATTCCAATGATGGCAGTGAACCAAGAGTCTAAAGGAAAAATAAGGCCAGTGTTGGACTTCAGGAAGTTAAACGATCACATAGAATGCCATACTGGAGATGAGATAGTTGCATGTGATGAAACTCTAAGGGTTTGGAGGAGAAAAAAAGGCAAAATTAAGCTGGTGGATTTGAAAGCGGCGTACTTGCAGTTGAGGGTAGATAAAAGTCTTTGGAAATATCAGGTGGTGAAGTTTAAAGGAGAGATGTATTACTTAACTAGATTGGGTTTCGGAATAAATTGCGCTCCAAGGATAATGATGAGAATTTTGAGAGAGGTTTTGGCACAGGATGAAAGAATAAGAGAAGCGACCAGCCATTACATCGATGACATAATTGTGAATGAAGACATCGTAGGAGCGGAAGATGTAGTCTTATATTTAGCAAGCTATGGGTTGGTGACGAAACCAGTAGAAGGTCTTGTGGATAACAGAGTGTTAGGATTGAAAATAATAAAAAATAAAGAAGGGAAATTAGAGTTTAGAAGAGGTGGTGAATTACCAGACCTAAAGGAAGGGAATCTTTCAAGAAGAGAAGTATTCTCAATTTGTGGTAAATTGGTGGGACACTACCCGGTTGTAGGTTGGCTAAGGGTAGCCACAAGCTATTTAAAAAGACATGTGGAAGGAAAGAGTTGGAATGATTTGGTCGATGATAAGGTCATTCGAGTATTAAAGGAAATGTTAGACGAAGTGAAGGAAAGAGACCCAGTAAAAGGTTTTTGGAGGGTTTCGGATGAAGATAAGGGAGTAGTATGGTGTGATGCAAGCAATCTGGCCATAGGGGCGGCGTTGGAAATTGGGGGAAAGATTGTTGAAGACGGATCGTGGATCAGAAAGAAGAACGACGTGGGTCATATTAACGTTGCAGAATTAGAAGCGGTTATTAGAGGAGTGAATTTGGCATTAAAGTGGGGTCTGAAAGAGCTGGAAATTAAAACAGATTCGATGACGGTAGTCAATTGGTTAGGTTCAGCAATTACAATGGAAAGAAGAGTGAAAACAAGAGGCTCAGCAGAAATGCTAATCAAGAGAAGATTGGGGGTTCTAAGTCAGCTGATAATAGAGTTCGGGTTATCAGTGAGTGTAAAGTTTGTAAGATCAGAGATGAATAAAGCTGATAGTTTAACCAGAGTCAGGAAATCTTGGATGGGAATTTTCGAAGAAGGAGAGCAGAGGGAAGAGGAAATTGCTGCCGTCGCGAATATCGAAAAGGAAGTTAAGGATTTGCACGAAAAACATCATTTTGGGGTGAATAGAACCTTGTATCTGACGAAGATGGTTGTACCGGAAGCCACGAGGAAAGTGGTGGAGAAATGCGTGAAGGATTGCAAAGCGTGCCAATCAATAGATCCTGCGCCAGTAAGGTTCGGGAAAGGGGAATTAGGAGTAAGCAGGAATTGGTGGAGGGTGGCGATCGACGTCACGCATTACAAAGGGAAGCACTACCTGTCAATTGTTGATTGCGGACCGAGCAGATTAGCAATTTGGAAAGTTTTGAATAATGAGACGGCAAGAGAAATCATTAGGAAGTTGGAGGAAGTGCTTGTGGAAAGGGGGCCAATGAAACAACTTATGATGGATAACGGTACGGCGTTCAGATCAACTGATGTAGAGAGGTTGTGTAAAAAATGGAATATTGAACGGGTCTTTAGAGCAGCAAACAGAGCAAGTGGCAATGCAATAGTAGAGAGAAATCACAGGACAATCAAGAGAATGGCAAAAAGGGGGGGAATTACCCCGGAGGAGGCAACGTTTTGGTACAATATGTCGCCAAAGAATGGATTAGAAGATAAGAGCGTGCCTCATAGGTCTATTTTCAAATATAGATGGGGGCATCCACTTGAAAAAATGAAGTCTGTGGATTCTGGTAGAAGCGATTCAAGGTTCAAAATTGGAGAGGAGGTGTGGATAAGACCTTTGCAAAATAAGTGTACAACGAGATGGATGAAAGGAAAGGTAACAAGAATAAATTCTAAATTTAATATAGATGTAGCGGGAATCCCGAGGCATATAAAGGATTTGAGGAAAATAGTATGATGATTTAAAAATCATGGGGGCGTGTATTAGGAATACAGATATTATTAGATAATGAGCACCGCGGATTAATAATAAATGTATAATCATTCAATATTTATATAATTTATATTTGTCTTGATTAAAGCTTGAAACTTTGTGGACGTGTTTTAACTACACTTTCGTTTTCCTCATTCCCTCATACCTGATTTTCTTCTTTCTCTCACACCTTCTTTTCCCTTTTTCTCCCCATACCTTCTTTTTCCTCTTTCCCTCATACCTTCGTTTTCCTTTTTCTCTCATACCTTCGTTTTCCTCTTTCATTCATATCTTCGTTTTCCTCTTTCCCTCATACCTTCTCTTTTTTCCTCTTTTTCCTCATACCTTCTTTTCCCCCCGTACCTTCTCTTTCTTCTTTCACTCATACCTTCTTTTCCTCTATGAATCATACCTTCTTTTTCCCTCATACCTTCATTTTCCTCTTTCCCTGATACCTTCTGTTTCCTCTTTCCCTCATGCCTTCGTTTTCCTCTTTCCCTCATACCTTCGTTCTCCTCTTTCCCCTCAAACCTTATTTTACCTCTTTCCCGTCATCTCTTTTTTTCCTCTTCCCTTGTTAGCTTTTTTGCCCTCTTTCCCTGATACATTCGTTTTCCACTTTCCCTCATACCTTCTTTTTCCTCTTTCCCTCATACCTTCTTTTTTCTTTTTCCCACATACCTTCTTTTTCCTCTTTCTTTAATATTCTTGGAATTTTCTTTTCTCGTGATCCTTTCTCGAAAAATTACATTGAAGCTTCCGAGAGACGCCTTAAATCTTCATCAAAAAATTCCAGTTGCGTACACTATGCAGGGATATCTTCCGTATCTGGTGTGGATCTGCACTCATAGCTCTGCATGAAAGAGTGGATGGAATCTATAACGTTTTATCTTGTCACCTTTCAGTTTTTACTGACCCTTTCCAATCTCCATTCGGGGAACTGTTATTCAACATTTTTATCGCATACGTCATCCTTTGATGAGAGTTAGTGTCATCCTTTTCTTGTTCTGCTCTTTAACCCCAGACATAACCCCTAAACCCATTCCTTCACTTACTCCACGAGATGTATATCAAACATCCTTTATTCATCTGTTTTCCTCACTTAATCTGGTTTACACACACATACCTACACACACACACACACGAGCGCACTCAAACGCAGTGTATTGGGACATATCAGGAATTGATTTGGACTGATCCTGACAATTTTCGACTCTGATGGATATTATGTAGGCCTCTGACCTCTTTCCAACTAGAGGTGCTTATATATATATATATATATATATATATATATATATATATATATATATATATATATATATATATATATATATATATATATATATATATAATATATATATATATATTATATATATATATATATATATTATATATATATATATATATATATATATATATATATAAATGGTTACTGTGCTACAGCCCTCTTTACATAAGTCAAGGTTAAAGTATGGAAAAGGTTTTATATAGCGTATCCATGCTAATGGAAAAGTGTTACCGGAGATGAGAGAAATTTGCCCACAAAATAGGACGATTCTCGCAAAGGAAAAGAAAACGGAAAAACAGAAGCGGTAACAGTAATAAAAAAATTATATAAATATAAAAAAATATTTAAAGCTAAATTAAAAAATGTCACAAATATAAATCAATTATAATTATAATAATCAATAAAATTATAATAATAATAATAATAATAATAATAATAATAATAATAATAATAATAAATAATAATATAATAATAATAATAATAATAATAATAATAATAATAATAATAATAATAATAATAATAATAATAATAATAATAATAATAATAAAATATAATAATAATAATAATAATAATAATAATATAATAATAATAATAGTAATAATCATTATAGAATGAGAATTAATAATAATAATAATAATAATAATAATAATAATAATAATAATAATAATAATAATAATAATAATAATAATAATAATAATAATAATAATAATAATAATAATAATAATAATAATAATAATAATCCTAGTTTAATTGATTTGTTTTATTTTTTATTGTTTTAATTTTTTAATATATCGGTAGGAAAAGATGGTAAGAGTTAGTTACAATAGTAAACAGTGGTTAGATTTGCATCTTTTGATAAGTTAGGTTAGGTTAGTTTAAGTTAAGCCCGGTCCACACCAGCGGACTTGAGGAACGACTTGTCCGCGGACTTGTCCGTACGGACAAGTCCGCGGACAAGTCACGCGTCCACACTTGCAAACTTGATGAACGACTTGACGAACAACTTTTATAAAAGAAAACGAATTTTTAAAAGAAAATGAATTTATATGGAAAACTATTATTATATTTTCTTCACAATGGCTATTCATAAAAATCATAATAGGCCTATATTTCACATATAATACTATATATATATATATATATATATATATATTATATATATATATATATATATAATATATATATATATATATATAATATATATATAAGTCTTCATACATATTTAGATAGATATGGATATATATTATATATATATATATATATATATATCTTTTGTATCCTTTTTATATATATACTATATATATATATATATATATATATATAACTTATATATATATCTATATATATATATATATATAAAAAAAATATATATATATATATATATATATATATATATATATATATATATATATATATATATATATATATATATATATATATATATATATATATAGAAACAAATAGACAGCGAGGCTTAAATTTTAGTAGCCAAGCTTAAATTTTAGCAGCGCAGGATTTCGGAAAAGATGCCAATTGTGCACAAAGTAGCGCGGTACGGCAAACACTGACATGAACAAACCAACGATGGCAATTTTATAATATATTTACAAATAATGAAAAAATGTGTCATGCGGTGGACAACGTAGTCCCTGCAACACCTTCTCTATAAAAACGCAGGTTGGTCCTGCTCTCCAAGACCGAAGCAGTTGTCACTCACGCCATGCAAATTTTAATTTTCATATCACCACCATAGATAATAAATCAGTTTTTAAATAAAATTGATTTATTTAAGGTCTGAAAATTCGCTCAGACATACACGCATATATAAATTTATTTATATATATGATATATATATATATATATATATATATATATATATATATATATATATATATATATATATATCCTCATAATATATATATATATACTATATATATATATATATATATATATATATATATATATATATATAAATATATATATATATATATAATATTATATATTATATATATTATATATATATATGTATATAATAAATAATATATAATAAATAATAATAATAAATAATAAATAATAAAATAATAATAATAATAATGTCTGAAGAAGATGAGTCATAAGTTGTACAACAAGTCCGTGTGCCTCGTCCACACACTCGGACTTGTCCGCGGACAAGTCAAAGACGAAGCTCCTCCGCATCAACTTTTAAAAGACGACGGACTTGTCCAAATCGAAAAAGTTGTACAACTTTCCCCGTCCACACGTGCCAACTTGTCCGCGGACTTGTCCGTACGGACAAGTCCGCGGACAAGTTGTTCCTCAAGTCCGCTCGTGTGGACCGGGCTTTAGGTTAGGTTAAGGTAGGCTAAATTTTGTTATTTTTATGTCAAGTAAGATTGGGTTGAGTTAAGTTAGGTTAAGTTTTGTTAGGCATTGTTAAGTTAGCATTTATCGATAGATCAGGACGTTATTGAACGTGTTGTTCAAATAATTATGAAATTTTAATATATGGGTAAATTATGAAATTAATGGTGTGAAGCATCAAAATGTTACAAATTAGTTCTTTTGAAAAATACTTAATTAATTTTCGATAATAATCGAAAAACTTATTTTTTATGCTTTCCAATATACTTAAAAGATAATAGATTTGGAATGAATTTTGTTTTTTTTAATCATATTTTTATTTATGTTTTTTTTTTATTCACATGTTTTAAAAGCATTCTTTACCATTGGAATTAACTCTTTTCATCATTTACTATCGGTATATTAAAAAAAAATAATAAATAAAAAATCTAATAAAGCAGGTCCATAATAATAATAATAATAATAATAATAATAATAATAATAATAATAATAATAATAATAATAATAATAATAATAATAATAATAATAATAATAATAATAATAATAATAATAATAATAATAATAATAATAATCATAATGTGCAAAATAAAATAGGAAAAAATTATTTTAAATTTTTATAAATTAAGGAAATATTAATAAATCAAAAATTTACTCGCAGATAAATTGTGAAAAGAAATAAATAAGATGATTAATAAATAAATAAATTAAATAATAAATAAATAATAAATATATGCAAGAATAAGAAGAATGTCATTAAAAACAATTCATTGAAATAATAAAGAAATAAAATTTAAGTAGAAAAAAGATCTAGTATAAGAAAAGAACTTGAATGAAAATAAAAGAAAAATGTCCGAAAATAAAAGAAAAATGTCTGAAAGTAAAAGAATTGAATGATTAGATTATGTTCAAGAACAGACAGACTAGCAGATAGGAAGATGGAAAATTGATAATAAAAAAGTTCAGCTAAAGTCACACAAACAAAATCACAAATGAAAAATAAATGGATTTAAGAAATAATTATTTACAAAACATTTGAAACTGTCGTTGTCATTTTGGTGCGATTTGGTGCAGTGCTGTACACAATTTCAGGTCCTGATGCGATGCGGTGCACAATTTCATGTCCTGGAGCGGTGTGGTACACAATTCCAGGTACTGGTGCGGTGCGGTGCGGTGCGTGAGATGCACTGTTTTTTTGCTCTGGGCGCCGTGTGGTGCGATGCATTTGAGTGCGGTGCTGAAAAATGCAATGCTAGCCAACCCTAAATAAAACAAAATAATTTTGCAAAAGAAAATAACAATTAAATTCCCTCTTTACACCAAAATCTTTAAAAAACTTTTTGCAAAATCTTGTGAAAGAATAAGGTAATTGAGCAGATTAAAGCAATATTTGTCCCGACTTGCTAGGCCTGTAATTTTTAAGCTATTATTTTCAAACATTAATTATTCAATGGAAGTTTCCACGTCACTATCAAGTCACAGTTTCCTGAGGAGAAAAAAGAAAATTGAACTAAGAAAAGCTTGCAATTGGTTAAATCTTTTGTTTACTGTTATTACTAAGCGAAGGAGTTCTCAAACAGAATCAACACGTTGCTTTGATATTATATTTATATTTTTATTATGATGATGCACTCACGGGCACAGCCTTTATCTAGGATAAGACAAATAAGAGAACTGTTAAATATTACTCACACAAGATCATGCACTACAAGAGAGACAGACTTTCAATTACGAACTTTGAGTTTGAAAGAATATATTATGTTCCAAGGGAAAAACACATTATTATTATTATTATTATTATTATTATTATTATTATTATTATTATTATTATTATTAGTTTTATTATTATTATTATTATTATTATTATTATTATTATTATTATATTATTATTATTATTATTATTATTATCATTATTATTATTATTATTATTATTATTATTATTATTATTATTATTATTATTATTATTATTATTATTATTATTATGCTTTGGTGTAATTCGTGACCAGCAGTTTTTTCATCGATTTATTTTTATGTATTTCGATATTTGATTAGGGATTTTTGGAGGAGTTTAAAAATGACAATTATGTATATATAACTATATATATATAACTATATATATATATATATTCTTTTATATATATATATATATATATATATATATATATATATATATATATATATATATATATATATATATATATATATATATATATATATATATATATATATATATATATATATATATATATATATTATATATATATACTTATATATATATATATATAACTCTTATATAACTAATAATAATATATATATATATATATATATATCATATATATATATGCTGCTCTCTATTATATAGGGTCGTACTTGCTAAGTTGGTGGCTACTTTTGTGAAAGCACCCTATATAAGAGGATGGTAATTTAAAAATTCATATTTGAAATGTTTTTATTCAACATAAGTAAAAATATGAAATAAGTATAAAAGTAATAAAGTTCCTTCTGCTGAGATACTCTTCGCCGGGCTCGAGCCGTAGCCCTTCCGTGAAATTTCCCGCTCTTGCCGAGAGCGTTTTAAGTTTGGAGGATTTCTGGGAGAGAGTATCTTGATTCTTCTTGTTAATTTTATCTGACTCTATATCTGACTGACTGAAGAGTATCTCAAAGTTCGAACGGTTTAAATATTATTTCATTTTGACTTATGCCAAAATTTTGCTCGCGCAAATCTTAGCATAAGTACGAACATAAATTAAATTTTTTTTACAAAGTTATAATAGAGTGCTACATTACTTCCTGCGCTAAACACGGAGTGAGAAAGTATGTTATAACAATTATACAATAAATAATAACTAAAATACATATAAAATAAAAGTACTTTCAAATGCAACATATTTAATTATAATCGAAGACATAGGCAACATATAAGCTGTTGAAGAGCAAAAATAAAATATACATGAAATTTAAATAATATTCAAATACGAGCATAACTGGTTACATCCGAAAGAAGATCTAAACATATATACAAATATTTGAATACATAAAAATACAATAATTTTATATATACAGAAAATAAAAGATGCATTTAAACACAAGCATATTTGGTTATATCCGTTAGATATAAACAAACATACAAACATTTAAATGCATAAAAATACAAAAATGTTCATACATAATTATTGATATGAAACAATTGAATTATTCACAAGTTAAATAGGCCACATCGATCGAACCGTTGAATCCAAGGAAAGGTCCAGTAGGCGTTTCTAATGTATCCATGATTTGATCAATGCGCACGTAGTTTTCAAAACCTGTAGTTACGAGAGAAACATTGCTTGACATATGTAGGGACGAAGTTGCTTGAATTTAGGTCCTTTATTTGAAAAATTTCTTCATACATAAAGGGAGCGGTCACAGAACCATTAGAATTCGAAAAGGAAGAAAAGGGAGTAGTGGAATCAAAAAATGAATTCCCATAATCCAAACTTAAAATGATGAAAGAAATCCATACCGTAAAGGAAGTTACATATGTAGAGGCGAAGTTGCTTGAAATTTAGAAGTCTTTTATTTGAAAAATTTCTTCATACATAAAAGGGAGAGGTCACAGAACCATTTAGAATTCGAAAAGGAATCAGAGTTCGTAGTGGAATCCAAAAATGAATTTCTGCCCATAATCCAAACTTAAAATGATGAAAGAAATCCATACCGAAAAGGAAGTTTGCTATGTCTTGCGATGAATCCTCGAACTGTGATAAGTTGTGAAAAGGTGATGACCATAATCCAAAATTTATTAAAAATGAAAATTGAAGTTCGTTTTGATAATGTTCATTTGCTTGAGTCATTTTCTTTGAGTGTTCTGATAGGGAATTTTATTAGTATTATTTTAGTTTTTTCTTTTTCTTCATTTTTTTTGTTTTTAGAAGGCGTAGATTGAAGTTCTGGGTGTTCAACTCCGGGTTCACCAATTATATAGAGATATGCTAGAAGTTGGGTGGCTATTTTATGAGCAAGCACCTATATAAGAGGATGGTAATTTAGAAATCCATATTTGAAATGATGTTTTTATTCAACATAAGTAAAATATGAAATAAGTATAAAAGTAATAAAAGTTCCTTCTGTGAGATACTCTTCGCAGGCGAGCCGTAGCCCTTCCGTGAAATTTCCCGCTCTTGCCGAGAGCGTTTTAAGTTTGGAGGATTTCTGGGAGAGAGTATCTTGATTCTTCTTGTTAATTTATTCTGACTCTGTATCTGACTGACTTTATCTGACTGAAGAGTATCTCAAAATGACGGGTTTATATAGTATTTCACTTTGACTTATGCTAAAATTTTGCTGCCTGAAATCTTAGTATAATTACGAACATGATTAAATTTTTTTACAGAGATTATAATGGGTGCTACATATATATATATATATATATATATATATATATATATATATATATATAATATATATATATATATATAAATATATATAACACACATATATATAAAAACACCCATAATAATATATATATATATCTCTATATAACTGCTCTATATATTATATATATATATATATATATATATATATATATATATATACTATATATATATACATATATAACATTGTTTTTTTAACAGTGATTCTAAAAATTTCTCCATTCTAATTTTAGGTTGGTGATTTCTCTGCCATATGAAGGTTCCGAAGTAGAGTCCCAAATTTTCTTTTTTTCTTCCCCTTGAAATTTTCATTTTACCTGAAAAATAAAATATAAAAGTAACATCTTAGGCTTGGCAGCGTACACTCTGGAGTTAAGATTAGGTTGGAGTTAGGTTAGATTGGAGATTGAAGTTGGGATTGGGATTAAGATTAGGTGTAGTTTAGTGGATGGGTGGGTTAGTTGGTTAGTAGTTGGGTAAAGTGTAGATTAGTTGATTTAGTGATTTAGAGCCGGAATTTAGGTTAAGTTAGATTAGGATTAATTAGAATTAGGTTAAATTGGGATTAGAATTGGGTTAGAGTTAGAGATGATTAGGTATTTTAGATTAGGTTAGGTTAGGTTAGATTTTAGGATAGTTTTTAGATTGTTAAGACTTTTCTTATTAAAATAATAATTATTTTACACAGCTCCATGTGCTTTCAATAATTGACTGTATGGAACTTTTCTGGTTCTCTTTATGTTGTTATGATTCCTGGACAGGACACACTTCAATAGTGGTGGATAATGTGGTGACTAAGATCAGCTCTTTTTCAGACTTTTGGTAGTTCCTTTTTTAATATTTTCTTCAATTAATTTTCTGAGTGTGGCGCTGTCTCTCTTTTCCGTTGGTATTAAAAAGCACTTTTATTGACTAGGCTATGCTTAGACTTTCAAGATCTATATTTTTTAATTAACTTTATTTGGTGTATTTAAGAAAAATTGCTATTATTTAAACATGGAAGAAAAATTAGTAACATTATTGAACACAAAAAAGAACATGCTTTCATATTTTTGGACTTCACTTAAATTTCTTTTATTATTTGAATTTTATATATCTTTTGTTTAGTTATGACGAAAATATTTATTTATAAAAAAGTCGTAAGTATTACTGATGTAATAATTATGGATATATCGAATGCAAGAAATTTTGCTGGTCATGAAATACACCTTTCCCTTATTATTATTATTATTATTATTATTATTATTTTAGCATGATCGTTATATTCTATAAGTAATTTTCGGTTTTTCATGAGAAGAATGCAAGAACCTGCTGAGAAAATTATTAGGAAAGAGAAAGATTTAAAAAGGCTATTTTTATTAATGTGAATATTAATTTATATATCAATAATATAATTTATATTATTAACATATAAATAAGATATAT
>JABUQX010123310.1:17500-23882 GCA_015478945.1 Trachelipus rathkii
ATTAATTGCTTGTGGTACGTACCTCATCAACAATTGTCTGATCAAGAATTTTACACTGTTCTTCATACGACTTCGGCAAAGAGTCGAGACCATGAGATATATTCTTGTTTAAGTATCTCATCGACGAGCATTTCGGCGATTATTTTGCTATTAATATTGAACAAAATAAATTATTTATTTTGAACTATATTAAAATTCAATAATTAATAATTAATATGTAATATATAAATTAATAATAATAATAATAATATAATCTTATATATATTATAATAATATAATATTATATATTATAATATATATTATATTATATTTATAATTATATATATCCTTATATTAATATATATAGTAATATAATATACAAAAATATAATAATTTATAATATATATAGTATACTTATATATATATATGTGTTAATATTAATATATTAGTTATTTAATAAACGAAATATATATTACTAATATATATAGTATAGTATATATAATAAATAAATATAGAATTATAATATAAAAGTAAGATATCAGAATAATTAAACTTATAAAATAATAAAATAATATGATAATTAATAAATAATATATATATATAATATAGTATATAAAATAATGTGCCTAATTAATCATTTATAATATTATAATAATTATATACTATAATAATATACTACATTATTATTATTATTAGTATTATTTATCATGATTATACGAATTTATTATATTATAATATAATATACAAATAAGGTATATACCTATAATTATAATATCCACTACCTATAGGGCTAATACCTGGATAGATTCCGATACCTCCAGTCAAGCTATTTATTTATTTAGTTATATATATATTATACGTGAAATAAAACAAGTAAATGCACTAAAGCTGAGATATGGAATATAATATATTAATATATTATATAATTAATAGTACAAATGTTTGCTTATGATATGTATGACATTCTAGTGAGCCTAATGGTTGCCTTTCTGTTATGTTACGTTTGTCATAATAACTATGTCATCTTACTATATATTACATACAAAGATAAATAGTACACATACTTATTATCAAATAATAAATCTTCTAACTCTTTCTAGGACAACATCTTACAAGACTACTATTCCCTATTATATCGAATCAGTGTAGATGAAGAAATTGCCGCGATCTATGTCATGCGTGTCGTAGTAAGGCGACTTAATATGGGACGGTGGGTAGATGTAGGTTGGCTGCATATACACTTATCTTTGCAGGTGCTAATGCAATTAGACCATAGTAGAAGGCCGTGATCGCAGTAAGTACGCCATGTCTATTCTGCTACTTTCGGTAGAAATGTATGAATTTCTCTATAGATATCTGATATATATAATTGAATGTCAGAGGAATTAAATGTTGAGGAGATGAGGAGATGAGGTAGATGGTAATGGTTTTAGAAAAGGCAAATATCTGATTTGTTCTCGCGTGTATTTAAAACATAAGATGAAAGGAACAGTGAAAAATAAGAGCTGGTAGTAATTGGTGTAGAATTTGTAGGATATGTGTGTTGCTGTGTGCAATCGTTGATTTGCAGCTCCTGATTGAAGTGACGTTAGTCGATAGATGAGTTAACTGTAAGATTTATGTGGTGTGTATTTGGAGTTTACATTAAAGTCTTAAATGGATTAAATTTTAGTTGAGGCTCAAATTTGGTTGTGGCCTAGTGGCAGACTGATATGAGATACATATGAGCGAGTAAGGGATCGTTATGAAAAGAGTAACGTATTTTCTGGGATATTGAAGAGATGTTTTGGATGGGGGGTGAATGGAGAGCAAGATTCAGCTTTAAATTCTAGGCGGTGTTTGATGTCAATTTCACATGTATCAAACAGGATATTTTTTTTAGTACAGTTAGTCACCTATAAATTACATATCCACACTCACTCAAAAAAACATGGGCAACGAGACATATATACTAAGAGAGAGGAAGTGTGAGATAGATAACTCAAAGCTTCAAAATCCTAAGCGCAGAAATTAGCGGCAATGGATGAAGCACAGAAGATCGCAAGGCGTTTTAAAGTGAGGTAGAGATTAAATTTCAGTCACAATTGCTGAATTTCTATTTAATATCAACATAAACGAGTGATAGTGTGGGAAGAAGGAAGCAGCACAGAAATTAAAGCTGGAGGTTACAAATGGTATAAACAATACTCGGTGCAAGCGCGAAGATGACTAGCACATACTCTGTGCACTACGAGAGCGTGTAGGAAGTTGATAGTGTGTACAGTCGAGTGTTAGTGTCGATTCAGAGCCTTGCATTACTCCAAGCGGTGAACTACCGTAATAAAGGACATAGAGATATAAGCACTACATTCGCCATGAAATCGTAATAATAAGAGGGTTCATAGTGAACTAGTGAAGATACATAACGATGTATTGTGATATAGGACTGTTTTAGCAATTGTTGACATGACCAATTGCTGTCCAAGGCCGGGGTGAAACAGAGCGCTCACCCTCGCTCACTAGATATGAGTATTACAGAAGTTAACTTAGTCCATACAAGTAGGGCTGAGATGAGATTCCTGTTAGAAATTATAAATGCGAGAGCACTGAGAAAAGGAGGAAGTTCACAGTCTAACGACACTTCCGGTTTCTATATGGAGGTAATGGAGAGCTGACGCTAAGCCAATCGCACAGTTGTTGATGTGAGGTTTCCAGGACATTTTTTTTGTTTAGTGTTTAGAAGACCGCAAGAGATAGTTATTATATTGTACAGGAGAGCACGAGCGTCCGAAAGAGACATGGAAGTTAGAAGGTATTTTTGCGAGAAGAGAGATTTGTAAAAGTTGGGTTTTAAAAGACTTGAATGTTCACAAAGTTAGGTTTCTTTTTCTATCCATGAGGAGTATTACAAATGCAGAGAATAGGATTATAGAAAAAGTGTAGAAGTGGCTATTCTCAGATAGTTTATACACGTGGGAGTAAGGAATGTGATTTATGGAGTTATAATAGAAGATGATGGGATCGAGTCCATACGGTAATAAAAACCTGAGATGGGATTGAGTATAGAGGTGCGCTAAACGGTGAGAAGTCGATTATGAAAAGGTAGTAAATAATTAGCTGTAGGTATCGGCAGATATGTTCCCCAATGAACGATCGGTGATGAACCCACTGGGAATTAGATAGAAAGAAAAAAGAAGTCGACCCATCCAATCAACCAGGCACGTTATTAGAGAGATTTATTGAAAGAAGCTAAGATATAGGTGAATAGGTAGCAAAGATGAATGGAGGGAAAACAAGGAGGGAGTCTTGGAGAGCAGTGTCGCGTAGCATCTATTATCTACGGAAATTCAAACATATAATAGACATTATTGGAAAATTGTGTTGTATATCATTGTTATCACGTAACAAAAAAAAAAAAAAAATTAATTTATATCTCGCGTAAGAATAACTACAATAAGTTAAGCTGATAAAAGCATAAATTGACCTGTTATTAGAATATATTTAGGAAATTAGTATATATCGCTAGTAGATAACTGTCGATTATAGCACGAGAAAGCGTAGCTGGCGATTGGAGTGAGTTTACAGATTGATATAAGTTGAGTGAGTTTTGAAGTTTGAGTAACAGATAGATCTTAGATACGAAATACAAGTGAGGCAGGCTCATTCCCTAGGCGGATAGAGTATAGAGAGTCAGATAGGAGGCATTCCCCTTTTTTCGGACAATAGAGGTTAGGACCACTGTAGAGTAGCTTTCCCTCACAATTAACATATATTGCAGGGGGAAGGCTATAGTTTGAGGTACATGAGAATATAGTTAAGATATCGAGAAATGGGAGGCCCGAAGAGATTAAGACTATTTCAGTTCGAGAAGAATTACATTAATTACTCAAATATTAGATCAGTAAAATCGAAGTAAGAGGAAGGTAATAGAGATGATTATTACAGAAGATGTAGATAGAGATTGAAAAGATTATTGTAGTAGAGAATTAGACAATGAGGTTTTAAGCGAACTTTACTTTTATCCGATACTGAATAAGCCAGATTTGACTTCGATCGAAATGATGTATACTGTGAATTAGCGATTTTGGAGCTGAAATTGACAAATCTCATGCAAGAAGTGATAGGAAGCAAGAGAATTTTTCCACCCGAACGATAAGTCTCAACTGTCGCCTCTAGTTAGCATGAATAGCCAGAGATAAGCTTACGATCGAACCATAGGATTATTGAGGTAAAGAAGTGATTTATTGCTTTTAGAAGGATCTGATTTGAGCGAAAAGAAAAATTTATGTAAAAATATTTCAATCTGAAGCTTCTGCTCATCCCATCAACTGATTACAGTCCTGCTCTCTGATTAATCTTCTATTACTTTCTTCATTCATTATTTTCCTTCATCATGAATGTATTATTGGCATTTCATTTTGTATGGTCATATTGGCAAACTTACCTCATTTAATGCTTCCTGTGTCTAAATATCTTTCATAGTCTTCTATTGCAGCCGAACAGCCATGTTGATTCTACTCATGAATAGTTACTGGACCACACAACTGTCTCCTCATGTTTCCATCATCAATAAATTATTCTTATCATTTTCATTGATTAATCTATTATTTATTATATTTTATTATTATTCTCATTACTAAACTTATTATTTCATTATTATTGATTATTATTTGATGACTTAAAGGATCAAATTTTGATCCAGCTTTTAAAATAACTTCTCGGAGGTTTTATCCTGACGCTCCTGTTTATCTCACGCTTATATACGTATATACTTATATTATATTATCTATTATATTATATATAGTAGATATTAATAATATATACGTCTATATATTATATATATACTATACTATATAATATATACTATTACTATATATATATATATATATATATAAATATATATATATATATATACATATATATATAATATTCTATATATACTTATAATACTTCTATATATATACTATACTATATACTATATATTACTCTATATAATATTACCCATACATTATATATCTACTTATGAAGAACGAGAGAGAGAAGAGAAGAGTAGAGAGAGAAAGAAATTTTTAAAATAGTTTTTTTCAATTTCGATCATCATCGTTCATTCGTCCAAAATATCCGCTCTTAATCTCGTCATCTCGTCATTAGCAAATTCTTTAGTAATGTTCTCCCATCTCACTAATATTACTTACTATATTACTCTCTTTATCTATTACTATATTTACCTTCACTATATATATATATTCACACGTATCCCCCCCCTCACCCCATACTTATCCGCTCCACTTCTCTCAACCCCTCCCCGTCCCCCCACCAGCCCACCCCCCACATCCACATCCGTCAAACACACACAAATAACTATATATTATATATATATATAGGTATACTATATATCTATATATATATAGTATATAATACTCTATATATGTATATATATATATACTATATATAATACTAGGTGCAAAGGTTAAGCATATTCAATTTTTAATTTTTATTGTAGTATTTTCATATATATTTCCTTTAAAGAACGACATTTAAGTTAATATATACGTATATGTAAACAAATTATTTCATTTTTGAAAAATTTAATTTCATTAGTTTAGCAGAAGCCAATGTCACTCTTCAGAGTTCGAACAAAACTAAAGTTTGGGATTATTTGTAAGACGAACGATAGTACCGATAACTTAGCGGATTATCGGAAAAAACTAAATTGATATTAATCGATAACTCAAAACGGACTATTACAAAAAAAATTAGTGGCAAAGCTTCTGGCATAATTCCAGAAGCTTGCACTTAAGAGGAATTTTCTTAAAAAACTAAAACTTAACTTTTAAAATATAAATCTTTTTCAAGAAATATTTAGATCAAATACTATATTATATATATATTATACTATATATATATATATATTATATATATTGTATAATATATATTATTATCTTAGGATGTGTGAATATTGTAGTATTCGGTATTCTTCTTTCCGCGGGTCTGGGAGTCCAAAGAATAGATATTCGGGAGTAATCGGGGGGGGCTTTTTTTTTTTTTTTTTTGCCGACTATTCGGGCGAGATATTGAGCCTTTGTATAAAGCAGATAGAAATTCTGCTTCAGACGATAAAGGGAATAAGTATATTTTCATCATTTAAAATGGTGTTAAAAAAGTTTTTAGAAACTCTTTTTAAAAAAAAAAATCAAAAAAAATAAAAATATAGCCAATTATTGTAGCCAATATCCAAGTAGGTTGGGCGAATTTCTTTGGTCCAAAAAATTTGGTTCAGATCCTAAGATGCCTGTCTAATATAGCATCAGAGTCTTGATCTGAAACATTTTCCAATATTTAGTCTTACGAAAAAAATAGAATCGTTCAAAATGTTAAGTGTGGATGCGGGATATATGGAGGCGCAACATGGTAGCTTGGTATA
>JABUQX010123311.1:20000-22500 GCA_015478945.1 Trachelipus rathkii
TATATATATATATATATATAAAAGAATGATAAATATATATATATATATATATATATATATAGATATATATATAAAAAAGATTAACATAAAATATATATATATATATATATATATATATATATATATATATATATATATATATATATATATATATATATATATATATATATATATATATATATATATATATATATATATATATATATATATATATTAGTTCACTTCGCAAAGGACGTTTTCTTTTAATTGAGAAAAGGAAGGCAGTACTAGACCAGAAAGGTGTCTGCGGAAAGTCTCCCACCCATGTATCTAGATTCTAGAGTCTGGACAATGGTCTCCCTCATTTTCATTGTGATAACTTCATGTTGAGCATCAATATTGTCTATAATTAATATGCATATGTGTATGAATACTTTGGGTAATTTAAATCCTGGTCTCTACACATCATTTTTTTTTCTTCTAAAGTTTGTCCTGGTTTTTCTTTCTCCCAAAATAAGCATTCCCAATGACTGCATCAATGCGGTGATATACATTGTTTGAACTAGCGAACAAGGAATATTAATTTGAATACGGGTCATGGGGGCTTAGAAGATCGGAGGAGTTTGCCAATAGCTTTTGCAACAGAAACCCTTATCAAGGTGCTGGGTTTTGTGTGTTTTTATTAACCCCTGAACCGTTCACCTTAGTGGCTATAGGAGATAATAATAATAATAATAATAATAATAATAATAATAATAATAATAATAATAATAATAATAATAATAATAGCTTCATTGTCTTCTAGTATTTCTGTTGATGTCCAATACTGCCTTTGGTTATCTTCATTTCCATACAAATTTTTTTAATAACACAGGTCAACAAATTTTACATTTTTTTCTGTTGTCTATGATCCGATACTTGTTTCTTATGTATTTTGTTGTGCTGAATTCAAAATTTTTTGTCTGTCACGTCCAGTTTTGACACTATTCACATGTAAACATGGAAAAAATTGCAAACAAAATTATTTTTCCCGCGAACAGAAAGAAACAAAACGGTTGGGTACACAAACAGATAATCTAAATAAAATGTGCGTGTGTGTCTTGCCCAAGTATATATGCTGTGAAAATTTCATATTGATAGGACAAATAATAAAAAATATAGGCAATTTTTCATTTATGAAATGGTAAAATTTTGTTTTTACATTTTTTTAGGTTTCATATGAATGGCGGCAAACTGGACCTTGTAGACAAACACCAATATAATTTTTGGATTCAGCGCAAAAAACTACATAAGAAAGAAGTCTTATATACAGGTCAATAAAAATTTTGTTCCCCAGTATAATAATAATAATAATAATAATAATAATAATAATAATAATAATAATAATAATAATAATAATAATAATAATGTGAACAAATTTTTGTTGACTTGTATTTAAGACTTGTTTCTTATGTAGTTTTTTGCGCTGAATCCAAAAATTATATTGGTGTTTGTCTATAAGGTCCAGTTTTGCCGCCATTCACTTGAAAACTAAAAACATGTAAAATTTTTTTATTATTATTTGCTCTATCAATTTGAAATTTTCACAGCAGCATATATATATATATATATATATATATATATATATATATATATATATATATATATATATATATATATATATATATATATATATATATATATATATAAAAAATATATATATATATATATATATATATATATATATATATATATATATATATATATATATATATATATATATATATATATATATATATATATATATATATATATATATATATATATATATATATATATATAGGCAAGATACAAATATTTTATTTACGTTACCTGTTTGTATATCCAACCGTTTTGTTTCTATTCACGGGAAAAATTATTTATTTACAATTTTTTCCCTGTTTACATGTTAAGAGTGAAAACTGGACCTGACAGACAAAAACCAATACGATTTTTGAATTCTGCATGAAAAAACATGTAAGAAACAGGTATTCTTTGTCTTGGGACAAATTCTTTGTTGACCAGTGTAATTATCAGAATGGATTAATGTCAATTCTTCCTGTTTCCCATCAAAAAATTCCTTTAGGATCCCATCCATTCCTATCTTAATTAAGATAGGAATGGATGGGAGGGATCCTATAGGAATTTTTTGCTGGGTTCCCGTATTTTTCGGTTACCATATTTGCCAAGCTTTCTCGAACTTCATAGTATCAACGATATACTAACTAGAGAACTGAACTCTAGTTTGATTCACATTAGAAACCACACCTGCTGGATACTCCTGAAAACATCTACGGTAGAAGGCACGGTCAACTCAAGACTTGCAGTGTTCAGAACAATTTAAAATAAATAAAGTTTTTCTCCTGTTTGAGAAGCCTGTGAATGCTTCTTTAGTAAAACTCTAATATTAATCCAGCTTTAGTGGAGCAAAAGATGTTATATCCGAAGATGTGAATTCGAATGGCTGTGAATGTGGATGTAATCTATTTAAAATTTAAACTTG
>JABUQX010123311.1:25000-52500 GCA_015478945.1 Trachelipus rathkii
AAAGGAAAAAATAATCTTTTTCAAATCCGTTTGCAAATCCCGCGAAGGTAGGTAATATATATATATATATATATATATATATATATATATATATATATATATATATATATATATATATATATATATATATATATATAATATAAATATATATATATATATATATATATACATATATATATATATATATATATATATTAAAAGAATCTTTGATTAAGGAAATAGATAAAAATAAAAATAAATAAAATTATATATATATATATAAATAAAC
Source organism: Trachelipus rathkii (assembly GCA_015478945.1). Taxonomy (NCBI): domain Eukaryota; kingdom Metazoa; phylum Arthropoda; class Malacostraca; order Isopoda; family Trachelipodidae; genus Trachelipus; species Trachelipus rathkii. The sequence continues at coordinate 25,269 of JABUQX010123311.1, forward strand.
CAATATATATATATATATATATATATATATATATATATATATATATATATATATATATATATATATATATATATATATATATATATATATATATATATGTTCTCACTCTTTCACACTTTGGAGAAAGTCAGAGAAATAAATGAGAAACCTACTCTCGTACTGAAAGGGTTAAGATATGCTGAAAGTCAGGGAAATTCCAAAAAAGTCAGGGAAATTTTAAAATTTCAAAACATGAAGAATGATCCATGGACCAAGTTGCATATTTTTGATATATTTTTTTTCCTTACTGTATAATTGTGGAATAAGAGATGTATTTGATAGGTGAATGAAAAGGATGGGCGAGGAATGACATTCCATAAATCTACTTCTATCCTGTTTCTTTTTATTTTTAGTTCACTATTACCTACTATTCTTCCTATTCTGTTCGTAGAGGTTGTCCCAAGTTCATCCTTTCGATTGAAGGTGATTGGTATATGGATGTGTTTTAGACTGTATGACTTATGACTTAATCTGTTTATATCTTTTTCTTTTTAGGGATTTATACTTTTTGAGTTTTTTTTTTTGTTTGATGAAGTGATTTTGGATTTTTGTGCAGTTGAAGATATTTATTATTTATTTATAAAATGACTTCAAACAAAAAAACTAACTTTAACGACCAGTGGTTGGACGTCAAACTGAACCTACAGTTTATCAGGTGGTTGGGTAAAGGACCTGATAGTTCCAAGGCATACTGTAAAGTATGTAAAAAAACTTTGATCTATCTAACATGGGACGCCAAGCCGAAGTTTCACATTCAAGAGGGGAAACTCATTTGAATTTAATTAAAACTCAGCAGGACCAACCATCATTGAAAAACTTTTTTGTTATGTGTTCTAATAATACAAATATTAGTGAAAGTGTATGCACTGAAAATTATGCCATTCCATCAACTTCTAATCATACTCAACCGATTGTAAATGACCCTGAGTGTTCTATTAATAACCAACCAAAACCAGTTTATCAATCAGTTTCATCTTTTTGCATTAAAGATGATGTTACAAGATCTGAAATACTATGGGCATTAAAGGTGGTGGATGATAAAATGTCTTTAAACTCGTGTGCAGATATAGGGGAAACATTTAAATTAATGTTTCCAGATAGTGCGGTAGCTTCAAATTTTAAAATGGGGCCGATGAAATGTAAATATGTGATTAACCATGGACTTGCTCCCTATTTTTCTAGAAAGCAAAAGCACAATACACTCTACTTTGCAGTGAAGCTCATTCTACCCTTGAATTAAAATTCAAAATATTTTTGGATGGTGACTGCTTTTTAAGAGACTTGATTAGTTTTTTCTTCTATAGTACCTGGGAATCAATGTTATGTGGAATTGTGGCAAATTATTAAATTAGGACTGATATTTTCGCATGGAAATGCGACAGTGGAAGGAGGGTTTTCTATAAATAAGCAATTTTAGTGGAGAATCTGAAAGAACATAGTCTGATTTCTCAAAGAGCAGTGCACAATGCTATAAGATCTCATAAAAGTATTCATAAAGTTCCTATCACTCAAAAAATGTTGACAAATGTAAGAGCTGCCCATAGGAGATATGAAGAACATCTCAAAGAGTCAAAACAGAACCAAAAAGAAGAGAATAAAAAGGTTGAAAAAAGAAAATTATCCATACAGATCTATAAACTTGAAAAGCAGAGAAAGATCTTACTGGAAAGGTTTTGACAGAAGAAGACAGCCATAAAATCAAATATTCAAATGTAGAGATGAAATGTTAACCTAAATCTCCCCATTTAGAACTTTTGTGATCACAGTGGACGTTATTCACCTAGGCTATTAATGTAAGCTTTTAATTTATTTTCTTTTTGTATAAATAAAACTGTTTACTTTTGGAAAAAATAAAAAAGGAGTGCATTGGACGGCTATGGGGAAGGTATAGGCTGATTACTAAAAAAAAAAATATTTTTTTAAATTCATCCATGATGATGAACAGTTTCTAAAGTAAATTTTCAATAATTTAATGTATGAACTGAGTAAATAGGCTGCAATAATGATTAATAGATATTTTATACGCCAAAAATAACGAACACGCTGGTCAGGGAAAATTTGCGGATTTGGTCAGGGAAAGTTATCTTATAGTATAGTGTTTTCAAAGGTTTGAATAATAAAAAATGATAATTCACACAGCCCAATATTTATAAATATTTCATAATTTACGAAAAGTTTTATTTCAAAATGAGTATAACTAGTAAGAAGTCTTATATTATTAAAGAGTGTTTCCTTTTTAGCATGAAAATAAGAATTTAATATTTCTTTTTTTCTTTCTTAAAATCAGTTATAATATCTTCTATCAAGTGATGTTTTTGACGTGAAACGTTTCCCCCGCGAATGCCTAGTTAACATAGCCCATTTAATCTTTCGTTGGAAATAGTTGACCTTAGCCACGTTTTAACATGTCGTAAGGTACTAAACGACCTTTCAATTGCACAAGTAGTTGATGGAAGTGTGGAAAGTACTTTGATAGCTTGTGGAACTGTTGGGAAAAATGTACAATGATTTTGTAGTAATGTGCTGTTACTCATTTTCTCATCTATTTGTTCCCTATCTGAATCATTCCAGAAATTAAACAAAGATTCTGCTTCACCAATTAGGTTGTCAATATTATATTCAGTTATAATGAGTTCAATTTTTTTTTAAATATTCGGATTTGGTTAATTTTCTTGTTCTAACTGGGTGCAAAATGCAAGGAAAGGTCGATGTTATATTGTGTTCCGAAAATTTGAAACTCAGAGATGAAATGAGAGAATCAAGATAAAGTATAAATGGGGCAACTCTGAAGCAATCCTCAGCAGAGCTTTTTGATGTCCCTGAGGCTGGAATTCCTTTGGATACTGCACTTGGAAATGAAAAATCTTGGCAAAAATTCTTAGATTTTTAAAAAATTCCTTTAAAAAGAGACTGCATTATTTTCATTTCCATCAGTTTTTAAAATATTTAAAAGTTTTTCTATGTGACAATGAACCTCATCCAAATTTATTACTTTAGTTTGATGAATATTTCCTATAGGCTCCAAATATGAACTATATTTCGTCATGATTATTAAACAGATGAGAAATGCAGGACTTCCTGCTGCTGATGAAAGCTGACATGCTGCAGTTCGTGTGGCTTGCGTTTCATCTGGATCAGATGAGAGATTTTTTAATGATAATTTTATTTGGCTAAAATGTTTCTTAAAATATCCTAGTTGATTTGTACTTGGCAGACTATCGTGTTTCGCATAACAATAGTATATTAGCCACCAAATTTCTGCGAGACATTTTTTCACGGAAAAATTTTATAAATTATTTTACTATTCCAATAGTGTTTCGAAATTCTGGAACAGTATTTAGGTCATTAATTATTAAATTGAAACGATAGGAACAACAATGAAAAAATTTGGCTTTAGGGTACTGATCTCTTATTAACTTCTGAACTCCATTTTCTTTGCCAGTCATGGTGGAGCACCCATCAAACCAAGTCCAACAAGCTTACTCATATTTAAATTGTAAATATCTCGTGTAGTAGACAATATAGCTCTGGCTATATCTTCAGCTTTAAGTTTTTTAAGAGGAGTAAAGCCTAGAAATTCTTCACGTACATTGAGATCCTTATCAACGAAACGAACACCAATCGATAGCTGTTCTGTTCCGGATATGTCTGCTGCCTCGTCTGCTAAAAGAGAAATATTTACAATTGTTTACTTCATTCAAAATTTGATTACATATCAACTTTCCACAAATAAATATAAGTTCATTCTGAATCATATGTGATGTGTATTTAGCTTTTACTCCGCTTGATTTCAAATGTTCCACAAGAACAACATCTCCAGCTTTTACTCTGAATTTGAGCAAATCGGAAAAATTGACGGTATCTGCAGTGCTACCTCTAATAGCGACATCATAAGTGCAACAAAATATTAAAGTAGAAATTATAGGTGCCAATTTTTGCCTATTTTTTTTTAATAAATAAGGGCTCAGCAACATGCAGTTGCTCAGTTACACTAACACGCTTATTTTATATTATTCGTTTTAAATTCCTTGCTGCTACCACAATCTAATAATATTAGATTGTGCTGCTACTGAGGCATCTTTATGCCATTCTGAATTTGCATGGACTTTAGCACATGAATGCATGTCTTTATATTTTCTAAATGGTTTACAATAATAAAGGAGCCAAATATGTCTCTTTTTATAGAATGTCTAAATAAGCCACACAATCTACAAAACGATCCTTTCAATATTTTAGAATACGCTAGCCAAGAATTGTGCAGGAGTTTTTTCTTCTTTAGCATCTTTAAAATTGTACATAATTGGTGGTTTGTACGGTTTTGTTAATAAGTCAAACTTTAATCTTTAATATTGATTCCAATTATGTAATTTCCAATATCCAGGACATTTTCCTCTTGGTACACTATATCCCAAGTAGCAACACTACTAAATTTAATATCAATAACAAGATTGGCTTCAATACCACTTGAATTATCATCAACATTACTAGAACCAGCACTAAATGGGTTCGTAGTTTGTTCAATCACAAGTGAATAACTTTATCAATCCTAGGCCTTTTAATTATAAGCTTATCCATATTTTTCAGTATTACTTTGTCAGATAATAATAATAATATTTTTAACCACCTCCACTACTTCTTTCGGCTTCTCAAACACACAAGCAGTTACCTCTCTTCCCAGGACTATTTGCAAATTTTTTTCCCATTAACAGTCCTCAATATCTCATCGTATAATTCCTATTAAGATGTAGAGCAAATAAAAAGCTATTATGCATCTAAAGTCTTAATGCCTGGTTTAAAAAAAATACATACAATTCAGAATTATTTTCAAACGTCTTACGATTCTCTGATTGGGGCAACAACGAATGCATGGATGGAGGTATACATGAGCGGCGTTACAAGTCTGGCCAGGGTAGGCATGGCCCTCCCCTACATATCCAGACACAAAATATCTCAAAATAAAAAAAATAGGCTTTTTTTATATATATATATATATATATATATATATATATATATATATATATATATATAAATAAATATATAATATAATAATATATATATAATATATATATATATATATATATATAACTTAATATATATATATATATATATCTTTACTCTTCTCTCATATATCGTTTAGCCATGTGATCTTAAAAAAAATTAATTGTGGAAATTTCTCATGAGATTCAAAACCTAGGGGGGGGCCATGGCCCTATTTATAACGGCATATGTAATATCCCTATATATATATATATATATATATATATATATATATATATATATATATATATATATATATATATATATATATATATATATATATATATATATATATATATGATTACAAAAGAGCTTGCCTGGGAAATGACCTTTTTGGGAAAATTTAAGATAAAAATGAAATTTTAAGAGAAAATAAAAAGGAAATGTTTATGAGATGTGTTTGGGAAGGGGGGAGATACACGTGGTGCTTATAAACATATAGCTTACGCTCGATAAGAAATGCCTACACAGTTTTAGTACGAATTTCGTGCATAAACGACCACGATTTCTTGCGAGACTTACTTTTGTTCACAAACAATTGGAATCGGCTGTTATAATGGAGCCTGTCGATTTGGAATAAAAAGAAATAAGAAAATAACAACAAATGGTCTATATTACAAATAATTGATCAACTATTGTGATGGAGTTTATCGATTTGGAAGAAATTAGATTTAAAGCTGATTTTATTGAATGAAACATTCATCAATTCAAACGGGCTTACCACGCCGCCTTTTTTTTTGTTTACATTTTTCGTAAGGAGGTGCTAAATTCAGCAAGCACTGGAAATAGTAACCTTACGGAATTAATGAAATTCCGTACGTTTGATAAGTATTTCTTATGATTTTGCACCAAGTTTGACAAATACGAACGCAAACTCGAGCATTTCATACGTTTCGTAAGCATAAATGCAAAAACGAAAACGCCTTATCAATAAGTAACATGTGCTTAATAGTTTTGCAACTTTTTCCTTGTCATTTTTTTAAATGTACAGTATTTAATCTTGCATGGCCTAGAATAATTGATTAAATAAATTTTTTTAATTGTGTGTGATTTGCGGGTACTATTATTAAAACTTAAATGTCGACCATTACATGGATTTTGTTTTTCCCATTTGACTTTAATCTTTGATGAAAATATTTGGAAGCTAGACCCAAATTGTCGGCAGGGAAAATGGTCGACAGGTCGAATTGTCTAAATTTGTGAAAAAAAAAGTTGTCGACCAAAATGCTGTCGACAATATGGACATTTTTTAAAAAATGTGTCGACCCTTTTCCTCTTAATTTTGAACGTGTCGACCATTTTTGGACAATATTAAATTTTTTCATATATCGATTATGAGATATATTACTATCGATATATCAAATTTGAAATATCAATTTACTTTATTATTTAAAACTAAAGGAATACCATAGGGCAGTGGTTTTCAAACTTTTTAGGTTCAAGGCACCCATAGCTCATCAAAAATTATTCGCGACACCCATATATATATATATATATATATAAAAAAATAATATATATATATTTATATATATATATATATATATATATATATATATATATATATATATATATATATATATATATATATATATATATATATATATATATATATTTAGACACATATATATATATATATATATATATATATATATATATATATATATATATATATATATATATATATAATTTGTTCTCTAAGAGTCTAAGGCTAAGAAGAAAAAAATACCAATAGATTTGAATAATTTTTAATTCTTTTTCTGAGCAATAATTTCCTTGAACTGAGAAGACATTTCGTTAGAGCGCGGCACCCGCAAATATAACTCGCGGCACCACAGGGTGCCGCGGCACACAATTTGAAAACATCTGGCATATTGGCACCGGTGGACGACAGGACTTCGTCTGCCACCATCGGCTCGAGACCCTAAAAATCGATACCTAGCTTCTAATCGATTGTTGTCGACTATCTGACCATTACAATTTAATGTGTCGACGACGATTTTGACACGTTATGAGAAAATGTTGTCGACCAAAATCCTGTCGACGATTTGGACACCTGAATTTTTTTTAATGGAGTGTCGACGTTTTCCATGTCGAAAATTTAGGCTAGTTCCCAATATTCATTTTTTTTGGAGTCGGAGCTGACTACGAAGCAGGGAGACCAGGTTGACACAAATTTAATGCCTTCGAAGCCGGAGACTGAGTCAGGCGACCACAAGTTACGGCTCCAGAGCCGGGGGCTTTAAGTTTTTTTTTCACGAACTCCTCATCCCTGTATATATATATATATATATATATATATATATATATATATATATATATATATATATATATATATATATATATATATATATATATATATATATATATATATATATATATATATATATATATATATATATATATATATATATATATATATAGCATTAATATATATATATATATATATATATATATGGTGAAGTTGCATAATAACAGAAGAAAATCTATAGACTTTTCGAAGAACTTTATTTAGAATAAAAGTTTCATAAATATATGTAGAACCTAAAAAATATTTTTTTTGCATTTATTCATCGGAAATATTATTTTCCCTATTTAGGGAGGCTCGGCGCCGACGGGGACGGAGGGTCGAAGTCCGCCCAAATCTCGTCACCGGGAGCCGAGATTCGACTCACTACCATCTTTGCGGTTTCCCTATGGTATTCCTTTAGTTAAAAAGTATTAGCATTGTTTAAAAGGAATTAAATTTTTCTTTTTAAGCTAAAGAAATACCATAGGGTATACCGCAAAGCTGGCAGAGTCAGAAGGGTCTCTCAGCCTCCCGATGGACGACAGGGGGCCGTCCCCTCTGATACACGTCAGTTCCATCTACCACATGGAAAATTATAAAATTCTAAATTTCCGATGAATAAATGCAAATATATATATATAAATATATATATATATATATATATATATATATATATATATATATATATATATATAACAATAATATATATATATATATATATATATATATATATATATATATATATATATATATATATAGGGTGTATCGTTAATATTGCGAAAAAATTCAGTATGATATTCCTTGCATAAATATAAGATAATATGTGTCAATAAACATTGAATTGTGATAAGCGTAAAATCATTTTCATGTTTTGTATTGTTATTTTCTGAAAGGGGTCGGAATTTAAAATGGGATAAGCCTAAATTGCGTAATGTTTTGCAATATATATTAAAAGACCAGATTTTTAAAGTCTTCGTAAATGTGAGCAGACAGATCTTGTGGCTTTCAAATGACTAATCATAAACTAATATGTTCTCTATTCACTGATATTTAATCTAAAAACAAATTCTTTGTTCAAATATCTTGTTTTTGTTATGTTTATTTATAACATTTTAAAGGGATACAGATGTGTGACGTTATAGAAATAAGTCATGGGGACTGCAAGGTTGCATTAAGCAGTGGTAGTTTAAATGTGTTAAAAAATAGTCTGGGTTAAGATAGATAGGTTAAGTTAGGTTAAGCACAGTTAGAGAAAGAGCTAGATACAAGTTGTATTTAAACATGAGTTTATGTTAAAATAAATGACTTAAATCGTTTAATCAATAGATCACAGATGGTAAGAATGGGCGTAGAGTGGTTGGGGTTTGCTTTGTTGCTTTATTGATTTATTGATTATTTGGTATTTTTGTTATAAGCATAAAAAGATAATGTTTTTAATAAATTTTGTTATGTTCGTACAGAGAGCTTATTTTTGTTATGTTAAACAAGTAATGTAGTTTAAATGTGACTTTAATAATTTAATCAATGGGTCAGGAATGAGAAAAGGGCTGCGGTTTTGCGTTTTTTATTTATTGATTATTTAATTTACTAATTGACATTTTTAATAAAAAGAGCAAAAATTTAGTAAAACCATAAAATGTTTTTAATAAATTATGTTATGCACATACAAAGAACTTATTTTTATGAAATGTTTATATAAAAAAAATATTTTTATGTTTATACAGAGAACTTATTTTTATGTTATAAAAAATGATACCAATATATGACGTAAAGTAGTTGCACATGGCAGGATGGGAGGTGGGGTGAGGTATTTGCGGCACTGCTTTATTACTTTACTGCTTCAGGGTCAATAAAGTAAATATTTTAACAAAAAATTTAATTTTTTTTAGTAAAAACAAAATGTTTTATAAATTTGTTTTTAAAATTAATAAAAATTTATAATAAAATTTTTTAAAAATAAAAATTTAAAAATAAATAAATTTTTATAAATAAATAAAATAAAACTAAATGTAAAATAAAAGTTTTAAGATAAATAAAAACTTTAAACAAAATATAAATAAAATAAAATAGAAAAATAAAACTTTAAACAAAATATATAAATGTTTCACCATGCGAAATAAATTTAATAGTTTGCGTATACCAAAAGAAAATGAGATTTGACCATTAAGTGTGAAAATACAAATGTTGGCCAGCAACGTTCACCTAGTGCAGTAACGTCATTCATTGGGATGCATAGGAATAAGGGATCAGTTGTCATATAACCTTTGGTGAGGGAGCATATTTCGTGTTAAACAGATATTATGAATTAGACTGGACAATGTAATTAATAAGTAGTATGTGTTAAGACAATATGTAAAATGAGTTACTTGTAAAAAATAAAAACCCGGTCATGCAAGCAGCATTAGGTGATGATATTTTAGAGGTGTTTAGAGAAGTGGAGAATATTTAGTTTTGCTAAACAATGTACCGAGAGAGAGAAAGAGAGAGAGAGAGAGAAAAGAGAGAGAGAGAGAGAGAGAGAGAGAGAGAGAGAGAGAGAGAGAGACGCAGTAATTAATAGGGTAGATGTGTCAAAATAATATATTGAGCTAGGTTAGGTCTGGTTACGTTGGCCAATGTTTAGTCCGGTTAGGTAAGGAAAGACTAAGTTAGGCAATGTATTAAGAAAGATAGGCAGAACGGCTGATATTTTGAGTTTCCATATAATTAATGAGCTCTTTGTGCTAAGATTCATATTTTATGTAACAAGTACACGCACAGGCACTCCGTAGGAACCTGAATCTATCAAATTTGATTTCTATGGGTCCATAAACATAAAGTGACGTCAATATTGTGTTATTAAGCGAATGTTTGCTAACTCCACCGCACCCGCATCGGCTCTACCACCATCACTGGCTCATTTGCTCCGCATCATGAACCTTCTCAGTTTCTAACTTCTTAACCTTTCTTCATCCTTCCTCGGTCTTCGCTTATGCATTCCATGCATTTGTTCTTTTTATTTTCTAGGACCCCTCCTTGGGGCTCTCAGACACCCCATAGGAACTTTACACTATGGAAATCGGGTTCTACTGGTTCATAAACGTATAAAACTATATCTCATTTGACTTATTATGTGCATATTTCAAGATTTCAACTCTGGCTTCGGGTTTGGCTCCTGCTGTGCTCCTCATCATGACCCTTCTCAGTCTCCGATTCCTTCTGCAACGTCGATTCCTTAGCCGAATCCTGTCGGTTATATATTTTTATTCTACCTACGATCATTTCCAAATTCAGGGGCTCAGCACCCCCTTGGATGGATGTAGCCGCGTGAAACCTCGACTCCGGAAAGCTGACGTCACCAGCTATTGGGGTAGCAGGTTTGGTTGGGATACGATGTCTCTAAGACTCCGTAAGGGGGATATAACTGTTTCGAAATCGGCTGCTATGGCTCTATGAACCTGTGCTGTAACTACCCGATTATTTTAATTAAAACTCTATTATATAATAATTTATAGCGATCATGGAATTCAGGGTATCTTGCCAATCAGAAAGACTTCTAGAAAGACGATTTAAATATCGATTTGGGGTAAAGGAACATAATAAATCGAATGGTAGAATTAGAGATGATCTCCCGGTCATTTGAAACCTTCAAGGAACAAAAAATCCCACTTTGGGGTTAGACCCACTAAGTTCACGATCAAAAACTCAGGAGACGGTCTTCCAGACCTCAGAAACGATCTCATCGACCTTAGAAATCTATACTTTGACACATTAACTTTCAATATCTAATGACGTTAGGGGAAAATCCAAGTCAACTGCCAACATGACTTGGAATTTCCTGCCGTTCAAAAACTCCTCAATCCAGATCCTCAATCCTAGAAATGAGTGCTGCTACTGGAAAAACTAACCAAATTTCTCTAGAGTTGGGGGCCTTTACCAAGTCAGTGGCTGACATGCATGCAGCTATGGAAAAAGCTCCGAAAACATTAAAAAGAGTCAAATCGTTGATTCAGCAACATTCGTCCTCCGGCGAATGCTGTTAGGAAAACCCTTGAAGTCTATAAAATACGGATGAAGTTTAAAAAAACGCTTAAAGTTTTTATAAAAATGCTTGAATTCTTGAAAAAAATACATGGATTTAAGGAAAAAAACAATTATTCAGCAATTTCGCCATTCGGCGAACATTTTTGCTGCTGATTGTTCACCACTTACTTCTGTGTCCCTTATACAGCGAGAGCATTGTAAAAAGTGGTGGCATTCGAGTGGTTAGTTCCTCGAAGCACATGCCACTTTAAAACCTATAGAAAAGAGACAAAACACCAACCTCGCGTCGAAAGGTAAAGAGCCAAATTAATTGGAGAGTAACTAATACACTCTAAGCCTTATGGTCTTTTTACTCTACCCTCTCCAAAAGGCGAGTGAAATCTGAAATACTCCTTCCAAGACATGAAAGCAGTACTCCATACAAAGTCGGGTAAGCCCCTGATACACTTAGAACAATTGATAAGAGGTGAAAAAAATCTCGCAATATAAACAACCCGCAAATTCTTTGAGGCCGAGCTAGCAACCGTTGTGATAAGAAGTTTCTATGACATTTTTGTTTGTCAAGGTGTCTTTAAGAGGAAGATTTTCAGAATTTGAGTTTTTAATTAATTGAATTTTGAAAGGTTGAGATGACCCCGCTTGGACATATGCGCGATTCCAACACTGAGGTAAAGTATTAAAATTGAGGCACATAACATAATTGAACTATAGACTTGTCAGCTCAGAAGTTCACCCCTCAAAACTCATGGAAGTGTGCCATCCGGGCCTCTTTCCCCCAAACGTTCATAGATTTCTAGAGCCTATGTACCTTATCAAATGTCACCTGATAGGAGAAGTAGCAAGAAAAGGATTGTCGGAGTCGTGCAGGGTTGAGCAAGAGTAAAACAGGAGGCCAAAGAAATTAGCCTTTTCACTTGGAGAATTAGCATCGAAACCATCAGAGCAAATAAGAGGAGGAAATACAGATTTGCAGAAGCTGTTAGAGATATTTCACAAAAGGTCAGCAGAAGGATTTGTCAGTAGAAAAATCAAGGGGTTAAAGTCTTTTCTTTTAGTGAAAGTCCTCTCTGCTTATCGAATAATATCCATGCATTGCTTCTGCTTCCAAGGTGAATAAAAATTAGCGAGATGGATAGAAAGAAAATTTTTCCAATCTCAGCCTAAATCCGCAATTACCGGCACGAACAAACCATGAATTTTGAGGAGAGAAAGATTTAGACGAAGAAGAAATGAATTTCCTCATCCTGTCAGTATTTACAACCTACTTTATATCAGCAGAAACCGAAGCGTCTTCAGAGTCAAAGCAGTCGTCATTAACGCCACAGATAGTTTGCCTAGAAGAGCCTCTCAATCAAACCGATTAAATGCTAGAAAATTCGCTTAGGAAAGGATGAAGCTGTTGAAGAGAAATCATTAAAATTAAGAGATGTAAAGTTGTGGTCAGATTTTAAAATATGAACAAAGATGCTGTATTTATGGGGAGGAGGACTATCGGTGAATTTTGAATATTGGTCAAGTGTGTTTTTCCGAATTGGTTGGGACAATCAGGAATATGTGTTGGTTCTCCAGATTGCTGAGAATGCTGAATGATTCGGGTTACTACCCTCCTGGATCAGGATGAAAGGCCCCAACCACTCATTGTTGTTTATATTGAAATCCCTTAAATAAAGAATTTCTGACTTCTTCAACATGCAAAATCATGCCAAATCTATTACATAAAAACAAACTTTTCTCCGTAGGTGATTAAATAATTTTTTCGATTCCTCTTCACTCTCTTTCTAACTCTTTTCTAAACTTTCAATTTCAAGTTTGCTTTTTCCCTTTCCAATCCTTTAGTTTCTTAGCGTAACGCCATTTCTGTCTTACCTTTTACTAAATCTGAAATCTTCACTCAAACCTTTTCCTCAAATTCTACTTTAGATGAATGCGGATCTACTATTCCTTTTTCTCTTACTCCTCTAACTCATTTATACCAAATATAATTTCTTCTAAATATATGATTTTATTATCTAATTTAATCAATCAAAAACCCTCATCAATTAAAATTGTGAAAAAATAAACTGTATCATATGCGACAAACAAGATCATTAAAAGACCCTGGCGGCAATCATCATTAAAATTGAAACCAACGAAAATTCGAATAATTAAAAATAATTAATTTACTTTGTTAAAACTCATTAAAAGTCAGAAATTGCTAAAATAATAACAGATAATATATATATATATATATATATATATATATATATATATATATATATATATATATATATATATAAAATATACTGCTATATATATATATATATACTATATATATATACCGCATATATATATATATATATATAAATAGATAGATATATATATTTATATATTATATATATATAATATATATATACTGATATATATAGCACAACTTGGCATCGTTACCGTTTATCCGTTTATTAATGGTTGTAAAACCACATTAATTTCATATCATTTCCTTTGTTAATATGCTTTTGATTTTTGGCTTACTTTGGTGCGAATTGATTAATCCTATCTAGTTGAAAAGTCTTTCAATGTCAGTAAAGATTAAAGATCGAACATTTATTCAGGGAAACATATCCATCACTCTAAGGCTTCCAACTACCATTTATCTTGGGACATGACTAATGAGCAAATTATATATATATATATATATATATATATATATATATATATATATATATATATATATACTATATATATATATATATATATATATATATATATATATATATATATATATATATATATTAACCATCGACCTAGAAAATTCATATAGTCAACTGTTATCGAGCAATCAAAATTTATAGATCTGCTTTTAAGTATTAAATAAAAATGGAAGCTGAAGGGAAACTTTTTTATACTAAATTTAATATATTACAGTTTATTGCATATAATAGTATATGTTACATTTGCTATGATGATTTTTGTAAGACTTTGGACTCCTTCTCAGACTTGGAATTGGCCTTAAAACTGGACTCAGTACATCACTTATATATATATATTTCTATATATATATATATATATATATCTGCTTCTGTATCTATATGTTTATATATATATATATATGTTATATATATATATATAAGCTCATTATTTTATATCTCTATAGAAGAGTTTTTAGTGTTTTACCAGTATTTTCGTAAAAAGTTCTAACCAGGATCATTAAAGCACTGAAGTCATTCATCAACTCATATATATATATATGTATATATATATATATATATATATATATATATATATATATATATATATATATATATATATATATATATATATATATATATATATATATATATATATATATATATATATATATATATATATATATATATATATATATATATATATATTGAGCTTGAGGGTGAAATTTTTAGCATGCAACACCCCCTCCTTGAATAGGGCTCTGCCCTTTAGTGGTGGTGACAACTGTAAAAAAAAAAAAAAATGCACCGAGTCCAGTTTTTAAGGTCAATTCTAAGACCGAGAAGAAGTCCAAAGTCTTACAAAAATCATCATAGCATATGTAACATATATTTTTATGTGTAATGAATCTCTAATAATATATAATAAATTTTGTTTAAAAAAACATTTCCCTTTTTATATCAGGTTGAAAAAAACTACTAAAAATCAATGTTTTTTTTTTTCATAAAAACCAATAAAAATCATGGTTATTATGGTTTATTTATTTATATTTTTTTTTTGGCCTTTAAAATCAATTTTTAATTTTTTTTTTATTATATTGTATTTACATCATTTATATTAGTTTTTGAGCCAAAATATCTATATTAAGCATTGATAAACAACAATTTAATTTTAATTAGACGTTTTTTCCCTTTTCTCAAAAACATTTGGGATTATTTTCATATATATATATATATATATATATATATATATATATATATATATATATATATATATATATATATATATATATATATATATATATATATATATATATATCAGTAATAAATTTAGAACTGCTAACATACGCTCACAGTTCGTAAAATGGTAAGAACAATTAAACTCCCCTTACTGGGTTCGAACCCGCACCCTCACAGTTAGTATGCCAAGCGTGTTACCTAGACTAACGAGAGGCTAAAAGGAAATCTATTTTCTCTGAAAGATTACTATCTTCCCAGAGAATAAGGCAAATCCAATCTTGACAGTGACCTCCTGGCAGATCACCACTTAACTCACCTGTTTTAATTACTCCCCAGGTAGCACCCTGTGTGACCCTTGACCCGAGTGGGGACGGGGGATCTGCCAGGGTCACTGTCAAGATTGACTTGCCTTATTCTTCTGGGAGAATGTAAATCTGAAAAATGTTAGATTTCTGGCCATCGTTGATCATGTGGCTACGCTGACCTCTGCGAAAGTCTCGAAATATGTAAGAGTTTGTTTGCTACTATATATATATATGTATAAAAAAAAATATATATATATATATATATATATATATATATATATATATATATATATATATATATACGGTATATATATATATATATATATATATATATATATATATATATATATATATATATATATATATATATATATATATATATATATATATATATATAAATATATATATATAAATATATACGGTATATATATATATATATATATATATATATATAATATATATATATATATATATATATATATATAATATATAGTATATATATATATATATATATATATATATATATATTCAATTCTCTCATCGATTGAACTAAAACTGATAAATCTAGATTTATCAGAAATTATTGTTGTCTTCAAATCCAGAAACTCGTGCTTTTATACGTTTCGTCCCGAAATGACAAATAATCAGCTCTTCGAGAATATATAAACTTTTCCTCGTAGAAAATAAAACAAATTTTCTGGTTTCTGTTTTTGCTTCTTCCTCTTTTCCTCCTCTTTTATCTCGGTCGGTAATACTGCTGTCTTAGCTTCTGATATTTAAAGCTGAACTGTTTGCTCTAACTTTTCCCTCTAATCCACTCTAGACGGTTCCAGAGCTATTCTCCCTCTCTTCCTACTTTCAACTCATTAAAATGTAATTTCTGTTCTGTACTCACTGAGCTTTACACTAAGAAAGCGGAGAGTACTGAAATTATCCCTCCAGTGGTCCTCAAAATATTTGCACCCTGATTTTGGTAACCTGTCTCCTCACTGCCACTTCAACCTTTCCCCTCCTGTTGGAAGGGTGTATTCATCCAGCATGTGCTGAAGAAGCGGGACCTCAGTCAACAATCCAACTATCGTCTTATCTCTTTAACCTCTGTTCTTCCTAAAGTTTTCGAATCTATTCTTAACAAGAAGATTTAAAAACATCTTAAATCTTCTAATCTCATCTCTGATTGTCAGTATGGCTTCTGTAAGGACCGCTCGACTGGTGATCTTCTTTTTCTCTCCGACTCTTGGTCCTCTGCTCTTCCGCATTTCGGTGAATCTTTTCTGTGGCGCTAGACATATCGAAGGCTTTCGATAAACTCTGGCACAAAGCTTTAATTTCTTCCGTTCCAGTCGTTCTATGGCTGCTATTGTAGATAGCCACCATTTATTCTTTAAATCTATCCATAATTGGTGTTCCTCAGAATTTTGTTCTACCTCAACTTTTTTTTTCTATTTTGGATCAATGATCTATCTGTTACTGTCTTCTTTCCACTCTTAGTCTGGTAACTCCAACACTTATCATTCCTCCTTCCAATTTGAAAGACGATTCATTCAACAGAAAATAAATAATGCTAGGAGGGTAGCCTTGAAGCAACAAACCTCTGATCTTTCTAGTTGTGTTAAAGAAAACATGGTTGTTTTCAATACCTCAATAACTCAGCTTCTTCATCTATCTACTTGACATAATCTTCCACACAACTATAATATCTTCTTTGAAAACACAACTCTAACCATCTTCTGTTCTTAATATTCTTGATATTTTCTTTTCTCGTGGTCTTTCTTAGAAGGGTCACATTTTGTTCTTTCTAACAGGTTTCTAGGAAATTGGACGTTCCAAGGCTCCTTCGGAATTTCTTCTCGCTACCCCAGTTGCTAGCTCTGCATAGGGGCATTATTCGCTCTTGTATAGAGGGAGTATGAATCACATGTCTGGGATTTGTTGTACACATATTGCTCTTTTTGTTAAAGTGTAGTCTAAGCAGGGTTGCCGACTCTTTAACTATCCTACCCTCATTTACTCTCATCAATCTTTCTAGCCGTCGAACTGTTGCAATACTCTCCTTATTCAATTGATATTACAATTTACTGAATTTACATTGCTCTTTTGAATTTTCCAGTCATGTACCTCCTTCTTTGGGGAGAGTTCCTGCCACTCGTATTTAAGACAAGTCTCATCATTTCTCAATACAACTCTCTGACCATGACTTAACTGCTATACTCAGTCTTATGTACTTCACTGGTAAGTCTAAATCAATCTCCGCTTATCTCTATTTTTCCAACTTTCTTTCATTTGCACAATTTCAAGCGCTGCGTATCGGAGCATGTCAGGCTTTAATTTGGCCCTGGTTTCCAATTTTTTAAAAACTCAGATGAAATTTGGTAAGCCTCTAGCCTTTACCCACTGATATATATATATATATATATATATATATATATATATATATATATATATATATATATATATATACTATTAATATATATATATATATATATATATATATATATATATATATATATATATATGGGGAAAAAAATTTCTTCCATTCTATTAACATAATGCTTTTTAAATCAACAATTTGAAATTATGAAAAAATATAAATGATAAATGTGTGCTGTTAATTTGTAATATATAAAAAGTTTGGGAAAGATAAACTCTTTGAAAAAATTCCTCCCTCTCAACTATAACTTTGGAACTAATCTCCAAAAATGTTTATTTAATATTTTATTCAATGGAGCAACTTGTTTAAGGGGAAAATTATGTTCAAGGATAATATATATATAATGACACGAAGTCACAAAATATGAGTTTTTATTTTAAATACTTTTATTTACTAAATAAATATAAAAATAGAATGTATTACCTACTTTTTTTTTTATTTTATTAGAAAAAAAACAAAAAAAATAATGTTTTTTTTAGTTGGTTTAAACCAAAAACCATATTGATTTAAATCAAACAACCCTATATATATATATATATATATATATATATATATATATATATATATATATATATATATATATATATATATATATATATATATATATATATATATATATATATATATATATAGAGATGGGCAGTACCGCGATACATGTACCGGGTACTTGTATCGGGCGATACATTTTGTACCGGTATCGGTATCGCCAACACTGTTGCTAAAGTACCGATGTATCGGTATCGCCCACTTGTTTTTTTGTGTACCGATACCGAAAAATTCGGTACTTTTAATCGTATATTTATTTTTAATATATATATATATATATATATATATATATATATATATATATATATATATATATATATATCATTAAATAAAAATATATATATATATATATATATATATATATATATATATATATATATATATATATATATATATATATATATATATATATATATATATATATATATATATATATTCACTTCTTTCCGATCGCCAGTACGGCTTTCGGCGCTCGAGGTCTACTGGCGATATACTTTCCTATCTTACTGATTTATGGTTTTCCGCCCTTAGGAAATACGGGGAGACTTGCGTGGTGGCGCTTGACATATCCAAAGCATTTGACCGGGTATGGCACGCGTCACTGCTCTCCAAGCTCCCCTCCTTTGGGTTTCCTCCTTCTCTTTGCTTACTTATGTCTAGTTTTCTTTCAAATCGCTCAATATCGGCTGTTGTTGATGGGGCGACTTCTTCTTCCTTTTCTGTCAATAGTGGTGTTCCTCAGGGTTCTGTCTTATCTCCTACTTTATTCCTACTTTTCATTAATGATCTTCTCACCTGCACATCTAACTCTATTCACTCATATGCCGATGACTCAACCCTTCATTCTTCAACTCATTTCAATTCTGCTCCTTCTTTTACTTCTAGAATTGCCTCTCGTCTTAATCTTTCCGATTCTATTCTCGCTGATCTGGATAGAATTTCCGGGTGGGGTCGTCTGAACCTTGTGAAATTCAATTCTTTAAAAACCCAACTTCTACAAATCTCCCTCTCTAAGACACCTTCTAACTTTCCTATCTCTTTCGACGGTTCTCTCGTCTCTCCTGTTGACAATATAAACATCCTTGGCCTTAACATAAACAAAAAATTGTCTTGGAAACCTCACATCACAACGGTTGCTAGGGCGGCCTCAAAGAAACTGGGAGTTCTGTTTAGACTGCGAGACTTTTTTTCCTCTTCCCAGTTGCTCCAGCTATACAAGGGCCTCATCCGCCCTTGTATGGAGTACTGCTCTCATATCTGGGAGGGGGGGCTCTGGTTTCACCCGACTTTTGGATAGGGTCGAGTCAAAGGCCAAAAGGCTTATAAATTGTTCTGTACTTTCCAGTTCACTTGACCCTCTATCTTTGCGGCGCGATGTTGGTGCTTTATCTTTTTATAGGTACCGCAGCGGTAGGTGCTCGAGGGAAGGCTTATATCGCGCACCTCACCTTTACGTCGCCCTCATGGCACTAGGGGTGCTGTGCACATGAGTTTTGTGTTGATGTAGGTAACTCCAGGCTAGCGCTGCGGTGCTTCCTTCTTTCCTGCCACATCTGTTCAGTGGAATTCTCTTCCATCTTCTGTGTTTCCTGCTGAATTTAATCTCCCCCACTTCAAAGCCTGCGTCTGTGCTCATCTGCGTAATTTGCTTTAGTTGTTGACTTATGAGGCGTGCAACACCCCCTCCTTGAATAGGGCAATAGGGCTCTGCCCGTGAGTGGTGGTGACAACTGTAATATATATATATATATATATATATATATATATATATATATATATATATATATATATATATATATATATATATATATATATATATATATATATATATATATATATATATATATATATATATATATATATATATATATATATATATATATTTATTTATATATATTTTTTTATATATTTTTTTTTAATATTATATATATATATATATATATATATATATATATATATATATATATATATATATATATATATATATATATATATATATATATATATATATATATATATATATATATATATATATATATATATATATATATATATATATATATATATATATATATATATATATATATATATATATTATTTATAATTTTCATGCGATATAGCTGTGTTTCCCAATGTAAGCCAGAGTCGGGCGCACAGGCGCACATGCATCGTTTCCAGAGCCTGTTTGCGCACTTCTACGTCACGTAAACGTCACAGTCAGGCGCCCGTTGTTAAATCCTCGATTTCGGGAATTAGTAAACGGGCGGGCTGCAGAAGGATACTTTGTTTACAAACAAATTTCTTTACAAAACATGTGTCGGAAATGGCTTGCCAAAAGTTTTTAATATTTTAGTTAACTTTTATATTAAGGATACTAAATATATCGTATCATTTCATAAAATAGATACATATAAGTATAAGAGTATTGTTTACAATTGTCAGCTGATCCGACGGGCGCGCTCGGCCGTTTTCAGGTACTCAAATTTCCTGTTCTCTGATTGGTTAATGTAATTTTTTTCAATTCGAAGCGTTTCCGAGTCGATTTTGCACACGGGCTGCACTCGGGCTTCTGGAAACGCAGCTTATATCATTTAAGTGAAACGTGTTCCAATATGTTTATTCCTGCAATCGTACATTCAAAATTTATGCCGTTCGGACTTCAGACTCGCAGTCTCTTATTGCAAGTTGATTGAAGAAGTTAGGCTTGTCAATTTGTTTGTAATTTTTATTTAATATTTTTTGAAGTTTTATTTTTCAAATTAACTTTAACAATGAGTAAATGTAACACTGAAAGTGATTCATTAGTTCCAAAAGATTCCGAAGAACATTTCAAAAAAATTAATGCAACAAACTGGTGTAAGTCCGAATTAATAACTTCTGGGAAATTTTTTGAACTTGCTCACTGTGACAGCAATTTTAAACTTTCGTTTCTATGCAAATTTCAAAATCTTTACCTTTGTTTAACTTTAATTTTTATACAATTTAAAAGTTACAGATGAAGAAGCACCGAATCGACATAAAAACTATATCAACAGTAATAGAATGTATTATGTGTATAACTATTTCTCGAAAAACTATTTATCATTTTTTGTTTGTCTTCAAATGTACCGATGTATCGGATGTATCGGCGATACAATACCGAGTACCGGTATCGCCCAAACGTTTTTTCAAAGTACCGAGTATCGGTATCGCCCAAGAGAATTTACAAGTATCGATGTACCGGTAATTTGTCGCAGAGGTTTTGAATCATCCTGTATATATATATATATATATATATATATATATATATATATATATATATATATATATATATATATATATATATATATATATATATATATATATATATATATATATATATATATATATATATATATATATATATATATAGGCATACATATATACATCATATATATATATAATATATATATATATATATATATATATATATATATATATATATATATATAACTAATATATATATGTATATATATATATATATATATATATACACCAGCATGTTTTTCATCAAAATATAATATTTATATGTATATATGTAAAATTTATATTTCTATATATATATATATATATATATATATATATATATATATATATATATATATATATATATATATATATATATATATATATATATATATATATATATATATATTTATATATATATATATATATATATATATATAATATACATTTATATTAGAATAAACACAATCCTATGTATATATAATCACTTTATATATATATATAATATATATATATATATATATATATATTAGTGATGCAGGTAACATCCGCATCCGCATCCGCGGAGCATCCGCACATTATTAAAGATCCGCATCCGCATCCGCATCCGCGCTTTGCCCTGCGGATGTTTATTGTCGAGATTTGATAAAGAATTTTATAATAAAAATACTTAAGATGAATCTGAAAAATAAAATAAAAATGTAAATGAGTTGAAGGCAATTCAAAAACGACTTGATATTCCATATCTTAATGTTATCAAAGACATTCCAACTCGCTGGAATAATACACTTCATATGATGGAAAGAAGTATTGCTCAAAGAACTTCTTGCTTCGTACGCCAGTTCGTATTCCAAAGTTAACAATCTTATTAATTTGGAAAATGACATCATATCACACTGCATTAAGCTATTGAAACCATTTGAAGAAACTACCAAAAAAATCAGCGCCTCTACAGCTTCTGTCTCTTATGTAATACCATTAATCTTAACGCTAAGAAAGCATTTTGAACCATCTTCAAATGAAAATGATGACGGTTTAAAAAGAATTAAAGATGTAATTAAACTAGAGGTAGAAAAACGCTTTGGTTCTGTGGAAATTAATGACCTTCATACTATTGCAGTTATAAAGCAAATTTTTTTGTAACGATATTAAAACAAGTTAAATCGTTACTTTGTGTTGCAGTTGAAAAACTTCAATCCGAACAGTCTATTAATTCGCCACCATTAAAAGGAAAAAAACAAAATCTACAGAACCAACACCTTCTACAAGTAAATCAATAACAGATTCACTGGAAGAATTTCTACAGTCCAATAGTGATGAAGAAACACACACGCATTACCAAAAAATGTAGTGCAAATGATTGAAAACTATCACCAAGAAAAACGACTAGATTCAAATGATGATCCAATCAGTTGGTGGAAAGTTAAGCAAAATGTTTACCCACGCTTGAGTAAACTTGCAAGGAAAACTTCAATCCGAACAGTCTATTAACTAGCCATCCATTAAAAGGAAAAAAAAATGAAATATACAGAACCAACATCTTCTACAAGTAAATCAATAACAGATTCACTGGAAGAATTTCTACAGTCCAGTAGTGATGAAGAAACACACGCATTATCAAAAGATGCAGTGCAAATGATTGAAAACTATCACCAAGAAAAACGACTAGATACAAATCAAATGACGATCCTATCAGTTGGTGGAGTGTTAATTAAGCAAAATGCAAATGTTTACCCACGCTTAAGTAAACTTGCAAGGAAATACCTGGCCTGTCCTCCAACTAGTGTTCCAAGTGAGAGTATTTAGCAATGCTGGGCTAATATATGATGAAAAGAGAAACAGACTCTCAGCAGAAAAAACAGAAAAGGCAGAAAAATTGATGTCTCTCAAGCACAACCTTCCCATATTTGAATTTCAATACTAGGGCAAAAAGTATATAATCCATGTAAAATCTCTTTCATTAAGGTCGGAGGTTAGGGAAAGAGGTTGATGGGTTCCATTTGAGTTGGGTCCCCGTCCCGCACCCTGGTAACAATTATATTAATAGATTGTGGCTAAAACTCGATATATATATATATATATATATATATATATATATATATATATATATATATATATATATATATATATATATATATATATATATATATATATATAACATCCGCATCCGCATCCGCGGATGTTAAAATCAAACATCCGCATCCGCATCCGCATCCGCGGATGCGAAAAAAATGACATCTGCAGCATCACTAATATATATATATATATATATATATATATATATAATATATATATATATATATATATATATATATATATATATATATATCTATATATATATATATATATATATATATAAATATATATATATTAATAAAATAAAATATATATATATATATATATATATATATATATATATATATATATATATATATATATATATATATATATATATATATATATATATATATATATATATATATATATATATATATATATATATATATATATATATATATATATATATATATATATAGTAACAATGAAGCTTTGTAATCGTAGTCTTAGGTGCCAAAAGACTATATATATGTTCATAGTTATGTCACTCAACCACATTTGGTTGACATTTACTTAAATTGCAAGAATGAATTTACCGGTGAAAAGATTTCATCCTCTTCTTATTTTTTTTTTTAATTAAGATTTATTTTGATTTATGCGCCAAGTATTGAGACTTTTGTTGAAGTTTTGAGATCAGAGATCACCACGCTCATATTTTAGATTTTTTGAAATATTTTTAATATTTTTTGTTCAAAATTTTGTCTAAGAAGTAAGTTCTAGAACTTACTTAAATAATAGATAAAACTTGCTAATTTGAATAAGTGTTATCTGTGTGTGTGTGTGTAGGTGTGTGTGTGTGTATGTGTGTGAGTGTGTGTGTGTGTGTGTGTGTGTGCGTGTGTGTGTGCGTGTGTGTGTGTGTGTGTGTGTGTGTGTGTGTGTGTGTGTGTGTGTATTGAATGAAAGGTAAAAAAAACATTTTTCAATTTTCCTTTGCTGATTTTAAGATCTATTTTTTTTCTTTTTTTTTTTTTTTAGCCGTTTATTAATATTCTGTTTAATTCACCTAGGATTAAGGAATTTGTTAACGTATTTGTAAAAATTTTCTTGCATGGATCTTTTAGCCACTGGGTCCGGTCCTAAAGCAATTTTTGTTTGAATCAAGCAAAATTCGTAATTTGTCAACATTTAGCAAGATATGAAACATAGATTTCTCATAGATAATCTTTTAGTTATTAGTTATCATTTTTTAATATGTAAATGTCTACTCAACATGCATGTATGTTTTTTTCACATGTCTGTATATTTTTTAAAAAATAATTTCAATTTTTTTTTTTGTATATAGTTGATCCCAACAACAAACAAGTTGGTCACCACTGCTCAATTGTAGGCGACATATGGGCGTAACGAAAGTATGATAGAAAGTATCGCCATATATATATATAGCAGTTATATATATATATATATATATATTATATATATATATTACCCCTTAATTTTTTATTAAGTTATATACGGATATATAAAAATAGTGAGTAAAAATTAAGAGAGAGTAATATATTTAAAAATATTATATATATATATATTATATATATATATATATATATATATATATATATATATATATATATATATATATATATATATATATATATATATATATATATATATATATATATATATATATATATATATATATATATATATATATATATATATATAGGGGAAACTAAACGGCTCGAGCCCCCTAATTTTTTTTACATTCTGGTAATAAGCTTTATACGCTGATTCCAAATATGTAATTGGTTTTTCGGTAAGTGTCGTACTTTTCGAGATATATCTGTGCCCCTAATCTGGAGTTTGGCCAATGTTATTTATATGAAATTTGGAGACAATTTTTTTCAAAGTAATTTCTCTAATTTTTTTTTTTTTTTTTTGTATTATTTAAAGACCATTTCAAGTTGGGTTGGCCGACGCACCGGTGCGATGCGATGCGATGCGGCACAAAATTCCAGTGTCCTGATTAGGGTTGGGAAAGGAAAAAAACAAGCTCGTTTTTTTTTTCATGAAAAAAACAGCCTGAAAAAACAAGTAAAAATTTGTTTTTTTTTTCGTTTTTTTCAATTAAGTTGTGGAATTTACATGTTTGAACAATTATATTATAAATTTTAGCAAATATGCTCTAATTTGGACATTTTTTGGTTCCAATTTCCTACAAGGTGGAAGCCCCTGAGTTTGTGTTCAAAATTTTTATGGGTTTTCCATATTTTTATTTTATATTCTGAATTTTGATATTCATAATATTTTGTTTGTGGCTTCATTAATGTTTTCTTACACTGTTTAAGCTTTCAGTAACATTTTTATCATAATTATTTAATCAGAATTTATAAATGCCTCGTGCAAAAAGTCGTGTGACTGTACTTTTTAAGGAAATAAAAGGTAGCAAAGGCCCTCACATGAAATATAACTTTTGTTGTGTAGACGTTTTAAAACTAGTATTTATTGCTCATAATCTAGAACTAGGAAATTCTGAAAATTTGCCAACTGAGAGAGATGATTATGCTAAGGCAGCTAAGCTTAAGAGTCCTGTTACTGCCCCTGCTCCTTCATCACTGTCATTCTCACACGATACTTCATACGACTGAGATATCAGACTTATTAGTTATATCAAAATTAAATGTGGCTGATCACGCTGATGAGCCCAGTGATAATGAGCTTGACAGTAGTCACAGCACAGTAGTCAGTACTCAGTAGTGACTAGGGTCTGGGGAGTGGGGACTAGTGATTAGTGAATCAAAAGTTGATATTCCAAAGCCAAATATTTAATTTAGTCATTCACTCATCCTCCTTCATTTACAATCTTAGTATAATTTTAATTTCAATATTTTTATTATTTCATTTGCATACCTTAAGTCACTTTTGAGTTTTGTCATTCAGACTCATTCTATATAAATATAATATACATTAATATTTAAAAGTAAATTATAAATATGATTATATGATACAAACGTAAAATACATAGTTAAATTAGTAGGTAGAAGCCTACAAACAGCAGTCTGCAACGAAAATTGTAACGAAAACAATTGATAAAATATAAGAGAAAAGTAGTTCTGCTATTTTATAAATCATAATGGAATATTTGTTTAATTTCAAGTATCCTTATATTTGAAAAATGAAAATACTCAAGTGAAATATCATATTAGCCTCTCTATATTTTTAAAAATACATTTAATGAAAAAAACGAAAAAAAACATGAAAAAAAGTTTTTTTTTCATGAAAAAAAACACGATTTGAAAAAAACGTTTTTTTTCCCAACCCTAGTCCTGATGCAGCGCGATTT
>JABUQX010123311.1:55000-57500 GCA_015478945.1 Trachelipus rathkii
GATACATCATTCCCAATATATTACTTATTGCGATCCATTACCTCCAAAACTCTTACTGAGCAAAGAACCATTTTTCTTAGCGATACTTGAAGAAGCTTTAGGAGTTGAAGACCCTCCAGTCACTTAATGAGAAATTGGGCCCTTCTCGTTCAAGCCGCTAACCTGAATCAAAGTTCTATTTTGTCAACATTAATGTCTCTCGGAAACATTCCTCTTATTTCTCTACTCCTGATGAAATAAGAAACACAACTAAAGACACTATTTATTCTTTTGAACAGAAAGACGAAGATACTGCTGTCATTTTAAGAAATTTCCAGCAGAAAAGATTTTCCGTCACCAACATTTATAGATTTCCCCCTCGTCGGGACTCGCCTGACACCCCAAATCCTCGTTTACTGCTAACTTTTAATACCCCTCATCCACCTACAAAGATGAAAATAGGGTTCACAAACTAGTGTTCGCACCTTTATCCCTCGACCCAGACGTTGCTTAAAATGTGAACGGTTTGGTCATCCCTGAAAATCCCAAACTTTTATCACCGCGGCACCCTTGTTGTGCTAAAAAAATTTCGCGGCACACCTACTCTTAAATTGGTTTGAGTACTTAGTCTTAGGTCTTAGGAAAACAAGAAAACACATTTATTTTAATGCTCATTTACCTTTAATGTGAAGAATGAAACGGTTTTTATGAATTTTTCATTATTTTCTTTAAGTTTATGGGAAGTTTTGTCAATTTTACCCTTAAATCACTTGACAATGAAAGTTTACTCCTGTATCTGTTTTTTATGTAAGCATATGTTGAGAATGCAGACTCGCATAGATAAGTGGATAAAACGCACAAGTCTTTTTAATGCAATCTTGCCAACAGCATTGCTTTCTGCATACACTTGCATCCAGAACTCTTCTTGGCACCCTTCGTGGTATTTAAGTTTCAAAGTGCGGTCTTCGCTGATGTCCAGCAGATTTTAAAAAACTTTATTTGTCATCCCAGTAGGTTTACGTTTCGGGTCACACGAAAATGTGTTTGTCATCCAGCTATAGACATCCTCAAAATCAATATCGGGAAAATACTCAACAATGTTTTTTTCCAAACCTTCCATGTGGGCAGTAATAATTTCGAGGAAGTTCGGTTGAAGATGGATCTCATTTGTTTTGACAAATTCTTGCAACCGATGAGTTGGAGATGTCTCTGCTCTTAACACGCTTCAAATAAGAATTTGCGCAAGCCTTTTATTTTGTCTAATTGTGCTCCTCCCTTCCCTTGAAGAGATGTGGTCGTTTCATTTAGTTTTTCGAATATGTCGGAAAGGTATCCCAATTTATGCTGCCAATCGACATCAGTTAATTTTTGAATAAAACACTGCTCTGTAAATGTGACCACCAATGAATGCATCGTTTAGTTCAAACAGTCTGGCTAAAATCTTTCCCCTTGAAAGCCACCGCACTTCTGTGTGCAGCAAGAGATGGAAGTGAGCCATACCCATATCTTCGGAGGTAAGTTTTAAAAGGCGTGCTTGAAGCGGGCGGCTCTTAACATGATTAATTATCTTCACAGCATCATCCAGTACGACTTTTAAAAATCTTGTGGCATCTTTCTTGTTGCCAGGAAATGCCGATGTATGACACAGTGGCTGCTGGTGGCGTTTTCTGCCACTTGCTTCATCCTAGACACCGCTCCATTCGTTTTTCAACCATTTCGGCCGCTCCGTCACTGCAAATATCCACACACTTGCTCCATTCCAAACCATTTCCCGTACAAATTTGTGGATAGCATTGAAAATTTCGTCGCCAGTGGTGTAAGTCTTAAGCACTTCGCTCATCAAAAGTTCCTCTTCTATTTGCATTGCGAATGGGTACCTCACAAACACAAGAAGAACTGCAAGTCCCGCTACGTCGGTACTTTCATCAAGCTGTAAACTAAAAAAATCACGTTTTCAATCTTCTTATAAGTTCTTTCTCGACTGTCTCTGAAATTGTGTTAATTCGCATGCTTATAGGGTTATTTGATAGCTGCGCAGTATCAATGTTCTTGGCCATATCTGAACCTAAAATGCAACTAACAACATCCTTCAGGCAAGGTTTAATTTATGTCTCGGCAATAGTATGCGGTTTTCCAGTTTTTGCAATATGTAAACTGACAATAAATGAAGCTTCAGTTGCATTTTCATTTTTAGAAATTCTTTCCATCATAGATGAACCTGCCTCAAGAGATAAAGCGCACTACGTGACTACAAGCAAAATGGCCGACGAGTAGTACACGATGCAAAATAATGGTGTTGCCATAGTATAAAAACGAATTGTACTACTTAACTCCAAAATTTTAGTGGAAATTGAAAAAATGTCCCGGCACCCCTGGCACACGCTGTCGGCACCCCAGGGTGCCGCGGCACCCACTTTGGGAACCCCTGCCGTAGGGGACCGGATGACATATGCCCAGTCTGCGGAGAATTATTTCACATTCCCTGTGAAAACACACCACACTGTAAAAACTCTGGAGGACC
>JABUQX010123311.1:62500-75239 GCA_015478945.1 Trachelipus rathkii
TAACAATTTTGATCAAATAATCTTCATTAATAAATTAAACAACGAACATAAATAAGTAAAATTAATAAATTTAAAAGTTAGAGAAGTTAACTTACATTGACTTTTTGTCATTTAAAGATGTTTAAAAAATTGGACATTTCGTTATATTTTATATTTATCATTGGTTTATGTTTCCTTAAGAGCAACGATTCCCCTAGGCGCAATTCATAAAAATTAATAAATAAATAAATGATTATTAATTGCGCCTAGGGAAATCGTTGCTCTTAAGGATGAGCCTTTCCAGACCTTGTTTGCTTTCGGTTAGTGAAGTTGTCATCGGCGTATGTAAGGCTGTTGATGTTCCTACCGTTAGTCTTCACTCCAATACCGATGTCTTTTGGTATTGCCTTTCTCATTAATGTATCGGCATACAGGTTGAGAAACTGGGACGATATTATACAATACAGGTCTGTCCTGTTCCTATCCTGTCTTAAATCATTCCGTATCACCGCATGCAGTTTTTGCCACGACTTCCTGGTCCATGTAAAGTGATAAGCCGTACAAGGTGAATAGCTGTTCTCATTTCTTTGAGACAGGTCCAGAACTTTTAATGCCCAATGCAATAGAAGGCTTTCGTATAATTATAATCAATAAAACGCATGTAGAGGTCTTTGTGATATTCTCGTGACATTTCCATGATCTTCCTTAGATTGGGGATGTGGTCTCTAGTACCAACCTGAACGTCTGTCATTTGACTCATTTCTCTATTGAGGGTTACACTCAGGCGCTGTTTGATGATCTTTTTGTAGGATCGTGCTCGCATGTGATATGAAGACGATGGTACGATATTTGGAGCAATTTTTTGAGTCCCATATTTTCGGTATTGGTATGAAATCGGACTTTTTTCCCCGCACCTGACAATTGACATGTTCTCCAGACGCGCTGACATATATAGCCGCCAATGCTGCAATAGGCGCTGGTTGCAAGAGCTATACTGGGATTTCATCGATCCCCAGTGCCTTTTCCTTAGCCAGCTGCTTAACTGTCCACGCACTTCGTCATCAAGAGTGTCAGGTTCCAGCTCCAGTTACTCTTCCCATATTGGCAGTCCGTGATCTCCTCTCTCGTACGGTTGTTGTGTGTAAGTGAGCCATCTTTCTTGTATCGCTTGTTGGTCATGCAGTTCCTCTCTCTCTCTCTATATATATATATATATATATATATAATATATATATATATATATATATATATATATATATATATATACTATATATATATATATATATATATATATATATATATATATATATATATATATATATATATGGTTAAGAATAAATTAAAAGTTGCGAAGCACCATTTGTTTTAGACGATATTTTTTTGTAAGAAAAAAAAACAACAAATTTTGCGACCTTTATGTTGCAATATGGTGATTTTAATTATTTTAGATGTGCAATGAAATCTTGGCCTTGTAAATAAAGATATAGGTACTACTCCAGTGTCTAAGCCCATATCACATTCCAGTTTAGATTTCAGATATTATTTGGTGTGATAATTTATTCCAATAGTTTGTACTAGAATTACCGTAATATTATTGCCAGACTATAATATCGACTCTATCGGCGTTGTCATGCATTGCATGCCTCCTTGCATTCGATAGGAGAGCAGCCCCTGAGTAGATATATATAAATATATATATATATATATATATATATATATATATATATATATATATATATATATATATATATATATATATATATATATATATATATATATATATATATATATATATATATATATATATATATATATATATATATATATATAGTTGTAAAAAAATTTCTTTAGTTTCTTTTTTTGTTATTAAAATTATTTTTTTTTCATAATAGTATATTATTTTACTATTTTCATTATTTAGAGCCAATTTTTTTACTAATAACCCTCGAAATAGCTTTGTTCTGAATCACTAGTAGTATTGTATAAATATCTGATATAATGGTGCAGGTAGAATTAGAAGTGCAAAAAAAAAAAAAAAATAAATTTACTTATTTATATCGTGTTTTATTATCTAGAGCAAATTTCATGAATAGTTTTTTTTTCCCCCAAATAGTACCACATAAACAACTTGTTTTAATTGTTTATATTTTATAATATAAATTAGAGGCATTTTTTTTTTTGAGCTGAGAAAGAAAATTCGAATTTTTCAAAAATAATTAATTATCCAAATCTAAAGATTCAAATTATGAAAGATGATGTCAATGTTTGAATCAACTTATGTTTGTGAAATTTTTTTCACAACTCAACATTAAAAACTAAAAAAAAAATAAATAAAAATGTAATACATTTATATAGAAAAACACTATTCTCAAGGCTACTAGTAATGAAATTATCTCTACATAATAAAAAAAATACTATAAATTAGTAAAATATTAAAATAAAAAAAAAAAAAAAAAAATCTTGTTTTCTCTGCTCATGTAAAAATAAAAAAAACTTAAAAATGGTTCGTTTTTTACACACACACAAACACGCGTATATATATATATATATATATATATATATATATATATATATATATATATATATATATATATATATATATATATATATATATATATATATATATATATATATATATATAAATATATATTTATATATATAATATATATATATATATATATATATATATATATATATATATATATATATATATATATATATATATATATATATATATATATATATATATATATATATATATATATATATATATATATATATATATATATATATATATATATATATATATGAGTGTGTGTGTAATATTTTGTGTATTCAGTTACCGAAGAAGAGTATTAGGAGTAAATTCCATTCTTGAGTTTAAAATCAAGTCAGTTGAGTGCCACACTGGCACGCCCTTGCTCCTATGTATCTAAATATTTTTAATATGATTCACATTATTATTATTATTATTATTATTATTATTATTATTATTATTATTATTATTATTATTATTATTATTATTATTAATTATTAATTATTTATTTATTTATTTATGTATTATTATTATTATTATTAATATTATTATTATACCGAAGGTCTGTTTATATCTGTTAGTTTGTTTGCCTGAATTTATTATTATTATTATTATTATTATTATTATTATTATTATTATTATTATTATTATTATTTTTATTATTATTATTATTATAATAATATTATTATAATAATAATAATATTATTATTTATTATTATTATTATTATTATTATTATTATTATTATAATAATATTATTATTAATATAATATTATTATTATTATTATTATTATTATTATTATTATTATTATTATTATTATTATTATTATTATTATTATTATTATTATTATAGCGACATAATTATTATTCGTCATTTTTACATTTGAAGTGTTTAGATTTCTAATTTAAAATTTATACATTTTAATTACATAATTTTTTTTTGTTCGGGGCGTCATTGTTATGGGTCTTGAAGTAGGAAGTGCCAATGCACGTATCTATTTATCTCTTAAAAACAATTGTCCGACTCAGAATTCAAATATATATATATATATATATATATATATATATATATATATATATATATATATATATATATATATATATATATAATATATATATTTATTTATATATATATATATATATATATATATATATATATATATATATATATATATATATATATATATATATATATATATATATATATATATAATCAGTTATGCTTTATCGGGGTTGGGTTATATTATTATATTCAGCCTTCAAAAAATTCATGGCTAATTAATGTCCTGCTGGAGTTAATCTTAGAAGTAGGACTATATGCTTAAATTATATTTTGTTAAGTCTAATTCCGTAAGTCTGGCAATCCTACTGTCCTAATGATGTGATTTTAACTTCTTTATTATACATACACGAAGAAATTTTAAATTAGATTTTTGTGGAATGAAACCGATATTATCTTTGATTGAAAAACTTTGTTTGGATATCATATCAGTTTTCGGATATCGTAGCACAGTTTATTAAAGTTCGTAGCTCATTTCCGCGCATGGTTAGATAAAATTCACGCGAGTAGAATCACTTCGAAGTGCATGTAAGTCGTTTGCGGGTTAGTTGTTGAGGACATTGAATTAATTGTATCAAAGACATTTCATGAGCCACATTGTGATGAGACTGTAGTTAACGCATTAATCTCTCACTCTCTTTAACTTTGTTAACTAGCGGAATCGACAGTGCTGTCGAAGGAAGCAAGAATGTTGAGAGGTGTTTTTAGAGGGAGATGTGC
Organism: Trachelipus rathkii; assembly: GCA_015478945.1. Classification (NCBI taxonomy): domain Eukaryota; kingdom Metazoa; phylum Arthropoda; class Malacostraca; order Isopoda; family Trachelipodidae; genus Trachelipus; species Trachelipus rathkii. Next base: position 66,794 of record JABUQX010123311.1, read on the forward strand.
AGTGATGAGTTTTCAAATGAACAAATTCACAGGGTTTAGAAGAAAATACAACGCAGATCGTCAAGAACGAAATCAGATAGGTGAGGGTGAGAAAGAACTTTTTTTTCTTTGTATTTGAGAGCGGACCTCACCAACGAAGGGCATTTACCGTCACTCCAGGCAGACAAAATATTGCCCTTCAGGCTATCACGAGATCAAGACAAGTGAACCACCTGCGTCGAGAGCCCGTGATACTCTCCCGAGAAAGAGCTGCATAGGAAAAGGAAGGAGCAGACTTGAAATGAGAGAAAGAAGAGAGAGTCTAGTCAAAGGAGTATGTGTAGATTGGGTTGAAGTAGCAATTGAGAAAAACGCTAACGAAAAGTTGAAAGATAGTCGAAGTTAAAATGATTCTAGGAGTGCTTTAGGATGTCGCCTTATCAACAATTACTTTAATATAACTAATTTTGAATGGAAATCGAAGGGTCAAGCGTCGCATTTGGCACCACTTAAAGGGATAAATTACCGACCAGAAATGTAAAAAACATACGGGCAGAAACGTTTGGAAATATCGAAGACTTGCTATTATTGTACATTTGAAGACTCATTGCAGATGCTCTATAATCTATATCAACTATTGAGTTTGCCGATGCATTTGTGCGGTGCGGAAAAAGCGGTGCTCGGCCAATGCTATTATCAACGAATTAAAGTTTGAAGACTTAAGAACAAAGCTTCGAGTTTTCTTACCAAAATCTGATAACGATAAATTATGCCAAAGTTTATGATGCCTACGATGAAGAACAGAGAATAATATTCCGTTTAGGATTCGTGTTACTTCTACTACTGAAGTTTGAAACTCCTGAAAATTTAAAAGAATTATCAAACGAAGTAATATCTAAGACCCGAACCTATTGGAGAAGGAATTCTTTTAGGGATGGACTCGAGGATATTTTTGTCAGATTTTTGTAAGTTTGTACATGTTTAATTACTTACATTCCGATCCAGTAAATTTAGAATATACGAAAAACTATAAATCTACCGCAACGTAGTATGTCATTTAAAAATTAAGCAGATAAACATAAAATTTATCTTGTATGCTATAAATACATAAAAATGAAAATTATGATATAATAATGAATGTTGGGTACCTTCCATCGCTAAGATATTCATATCAGTCATAAATGTCTCCTTGGAGGTTCCTAACACATTAATAGAATTAGTAAATACTATACTACTACTACAACTAATAATAATAATAATAATAATAATAATAATAATAATAATAATAATAATAATAATAATAATAATAATAATAATAATAACGCAAAAGGCAATCAATCCCTAACGTCAATTCTAATCCAGCATAATAATCAAAATATTGCTTTTTTGGCCAGACACATTATGTCTGCGTAAAAAAATTAGATTACGGGATTATTAATATGAGAAACAAAAATCATCCTACGACCTACGTGTATATCGACAACTTGGCGTGGAGCTGAAAAAAAAAACATTTGCAACTCTGACTAACACGTCTCATCAACAATTAATTTCACATTTCATAGAGACCACAATAATGTGTTAGTTTACTGACACGTGTATCTACTTTTGTACTTTAGAATTATATATAGGAAGCTCTTACGAATATTTATTCATGAATAATAATAATATAAAGTTTTAGTTGAAAAAATACATTAAAACTGTCTTAAATATAAAATGGCATTGAGACTACTCGCCTTTGCCAAGTGTAATTGTGTTATTAGGGCGTCACAATATATATATATATATATATATATATATATATATATATATATATATATATATATATATATATATATATATATATATATATATATATATATATATATATATATATATATATATATATATATATATCGAAATTTCAATGAAACTTGCTGAAATTATCAGAAATATGTTGTAATTAAGAAAAATTGTAATGAAAACAATCGGAGAACTAGAAAAAAAAATTCACAAGCACGCAAAATTTAATTTTTATAACGTTTGTTTATGGAGAAAATAATGAAAAAGTTGTAATCTTCAAATTTCATATTTACATGTTTCTTAAAAAAAATAGAGAGAGAGAGAGAGAGAGAGAGAGAAAACGCAAATGTATGACACAGGAACATTAGTCTACGGGGACTCTGCCCCCGTACCCTACGACCTGTGAATGATTGGAAAATTAAATATTTATTACTTTTTCCATATTACCGGTGATTCTGCATAATCAGCAATTCTTATATTTTCTGTAATATATATATATATATATATATATATATATATATATATATATATATATATATATATATATATATATATATATATATATATATATATATATATATCCAGAAGATGTCATATATATACTCTGAAACTTTCTTGTGAGCGTAGTAAGGAGTGCACATTCGGCAAGAGAAATGGCAGACGGGTATTGTAAAGCAACATTTGCAACATTCTATTTTTGATGCTTGAGACGTTAAATTAGGGGTTTCCCAGACCGGGGAACCAGTTTCCGAGGTCGGCGACGCTTTTCGATTGCCCGATCGACTGCATTTGACCAAGTCATGTCAGCGGCTGACCTGGTCAACGCTCCCAACTCCCGAGGAGTTTGGTTCTTTTGACTCAATGATGAAGGAGCTCGTTCGAAGCAACGGCACGTCTCCAAAGCTGAGTTCGAGGGTGACGTCACTTCTCCAAGGCCGGGCTTAAGGGCAACGGCATGTCTCCAAGGGCGACCACGCGTTTCCAAGGCGACGGTTCGTGTTCGAGATCTGGTAGACCTCTTTCGGTTGCTTTGAATATGAACTCAGTTGCTTCGACCCGCAAATGATCGGTACCTAATAAATATTACCCATATCGATTTTTAAATCATCATTCTACGACCTCTGGTTGTGAAATAATTATAACATTCGCCTTCCATTTATCCTGCCGAGTTGTTAGAAGTAAAACTTTTTTTTTTTAAACATGAATTCTCCACAAAAACTCCATCCATCCAAGAACACATCAGTGTTATTCTAGCATATTCGTGACCCTCTTGGAAGTGTTTCTTTTCCTGCATATTCATGACCCTCTTGGAAGTGTCTTCGAACCTTCAAAATAATCTTGTTCATTCAGTTGAGTTCTTTTGTGTCCATATTGTCCCTCCCTTATACTTTTTATGTTCTCCCCTTGTTCTTCATACATATCTGGATCTTGATCATCTGCGTTCAACTCTGCTAATGTCTTCATTATAAGTCTGTAAAAATAAAAGATAAACATTATGGGAAACGAAGATATAGAAGATGTAAAAGGAACAGAAGTGAGGATGATTGGTAAGTGTCCTGTATTTTCAGGATTAGAAAAAGAATATGAAAGATGGAGAAGAAGAGTGAGTGATTGGGTGGAATTGAACGAGGATTTAAAAAGGAAGGGATTAATAATAAGATTGCATCTAGAAGGAGAGGCTGAAGAGTTAACCAAGAACCTTAGTACGAGAGAACTAACAAGAGAGAAAGGAGTGGATTTGATATTGGAGGCACTTGTATACGTTAAGTATGGTATAAGATCGATAAACGAGAGTTTGAACGATTTTACACAGTGTATTAGACATACTAAAGATTGGTAGAGGTGAGAAAGAGAGTGTTAAAGAATATGTGATAAGATATGCAAGGGTGATGAGTGAAGCAACATGTTTGGGAATGTGTGAGTGGGGATCAGATGTGAAAGGAGCACATTTGTTGTACACTTCAAATTTGAAAACATGGCAAGAACAGATTATAATAGGGGGGTGTGGAGAAGGAGAGCTAGATTATGACAATATTAAAAAGCAATTGCTACGTGTGTTCGAAGAGAGAAAGATTGAGCATGAAAGAACTGAAATTAAAAGAGATGAGAAGATGAAGGAAAATATGTGGTTAGACAGGGGTAGACAGGAAATGAGTCAAAGTACAGGAGCTGTATACAAGAAGGGAAGAGAAGAACCAAAATGAGAAACACAATATTGTTATAAATGTGGCGGTAGAGGACATATGGGTTGGCAATGTCAGGCAAAAGGCGGATTGAGATGTTTTAATTGTTTCCAAGATGGACATTTCGCGAACGAGTGTCAGGAAGAAAAGTTGTGTTTGAAATGTGTTATAAAATGGAAGTTAGCAGTAAAGCCTGAAGATCTAAGTAAAATATTAAGAAATGTATGTACTGTCGTGGTAAATGGGGACATGAAGTAGACAAATGTTGGTGGATTAAAAGGGGGTCTGACAAGCAAATGAAAGGTGAACAGAGTTAAAGTTATATTGAAGAATAATTCGAAATGAAAGGAGAGAATGGAAGGAATGACTCTGAGCGCTATATTTAGGAGCACTGGAAGTAATGCAGTACAGAATTGGATAGAGAATGACTAGATAGAAATATTACGAAATCTACAACAGAAAGTGAAATTAGAGAAGGATAAAGAGAGAGTGGCAAAGAGAATAGAAAAGACTTATAGTTTTGGGGGTTCTGATTTTTCAGGGTCTTTCAAGTTTACATCCTTTGTAGATCTTAAAGTGATTAACATGATGAAACCATCATTTATATAACGACAGATTACATTAACGATTTACACGATAAAGATATATCCATGGTTGAAATTAGGAAGGAAAAAAACATTTACAAACTGTTTAGCAAATAATTTTAACCATTTTCAATAACATTAATTTTATAGGGACATACGGGGTAAAAAAGAGTAAAGGGATAGGGTAGATGATGGTGGTTTTCATGTTAGATTACCTGAATTGATAAAGTAAGATATACGTGCGTTTGGTTTGGGGGGGTGATAAATGGTGGATAGGGAACAGTGAAAAACCAAAATGAAAGGACAAATTAAACCAAAATAACACAAACAATTTTGCACTTAATGTAAGGGGACAAACCTCTAAACTAAATTAATTGGAGAAAGCATACGGGGGGAATTATCTTAATGCCATATGAAGAGATAAAAAACAAGATACAAGGGATAATCGAAGTTCACCCATATCTATAGATATCAATTCATTGAAATGATTTGCTCTATCCAAACCCCACCACAGGTCTACTAGGTGTGGGCTTGGAACATTTTTAACATGAATGACAGTTTTATTTTATACTCTTGTTCGATCTACCCTTGTATTGTTGGTTTTTAATAATCTCTCATATTGCATCATCCCGCCCGTAATGCTTTCTCCAATAATATTTTTAAGTTAGGTTGTCTCTTTACTACAATGTGCAAATTGTTTGTGTATTTTGAGTAATTTGTCTTCATTTTGTTTTTCACTGTTCCCTATCCACCATTTATCACCCCCCCCCCCCAACCCCCCCCCATATCTACGTTTTTTCCACGGTAATCTAACATGACCACCACCATCTACTACCCTTCCCTTTACTCGTACCCCTATGTCCCTTAAAATAATGTTGTTATTGCTGATATCCATTATTGCCCCCAGTTTTTGTAATGTTTTTCTTCCTATCAACCATGGGATATCTTTATCGTGTAAATCGTTAATGTAATCTGTTGTTATAATAATAATGATGGTTTCCTCCCTTTTTGTTCCCCCCCTTTTTCCTTCCCCCCCCAAGTAAGAATTCCATTTAACTTTTGTAATCTTTTTTACTTCCAACATCCACTTTATCCACGCAAACACAAGGGAAATGGTATTTCTCCTCTACTCTCTCTTTATCCTCTCTAGATTCACTTTAGATTTCGTAATATTTCTTCTCACCCTTCTCTTCCAATTACTGTACTATTACTTCCAGTGTCTAATATAGCCTCAATCATTCCTTCATTCTCCCTTTCATTCCCGGAATTATTCAAATATACATTACTCTGTTCACCTTTTATTTGCTTGTCAGACCCCCTTTTTTCCACCAACATTTGTCTTCCTCATGTCCCCATTTGCGACAGTACATACATTTCTTAATATTTTTCGTCTGGGGAGTTAGGCACTTCTTGGCCTCATGGCCCTTTCCTTCCCATCATTTCAAACACAACATTTTTTTTTTTTTTTTCCTTCCGACACTCTGGTTCGCGAATTTGTCCATTCTTGTGAACCAATTAGAAACATTCGTCATGCCGCCTTTGTGCCTGAACATTGGCCAACCCAAGTGTCCTCGTATCCGCCACATTTATAACGAATATTGTGTTTCTCATTTTGTTCTTCTCTTCTCCTTCTTGTAGCTTATCAGCTCCGACTTGTTACTTTTGACTCATTTCCTGTCCTACCCCTGTCTAACCCACATATTTCCTTATCTTCTCATCTCTTTATTTCAGTTCTTTTCATGCTCAATCTTTCTCTCTTCAGAATCCATGTAGCAATTGCTTTTTAATATTGTCATAATCTAGGCCTCTCTCTTCTCCACGACCCCTTATTCATTAGATCTGTTCTTGCCATGTTTTCAAATTTGAAGTGTACAACAAATGTGCTCCTTTCACATCTGATCCCCACTCACTCATTCCCACATTCCCAAACATGTTGCTTCACTCATCACCCTTGCATATCTTATCACATATTCTTTAACACTCTCTTTCTCACCTCTACCAATCTTTAGTATGTCTAATACACTGTTAAATTCGTTCAACTCTTTTAATCGACTCTTATATTCTACTACAAGGTGCCTCCAATTAATTCAAAATTCCACTCCTTCTCTCTTGTTATGTTCTTGCTCGTACTATAGGTTCTTTGGTTAATCTCTTCCAGCCTCTCCTTCTATAAGATGCAATCTTATTTTATATCCTTCCGTTTTTAAATCTTCGTTCAATTCCACCCAGTCACTCACTTTCTTCTTCTTCCATGCTTTCATATTCTTTTTCTAATCCTGAAAATACATGGACAACTGTACCAAATCATCTCACTGATGTTCTGTTCCTTTTTTACCATCTTCTATATTTCTTCGTTTTCCATAATGTTTGTTCGTTTTTATTTTTACAGGACTTATAATGAATGAGTCAATTAGCAAGAGTAGTTGTCGCAGGATGACTAAGATCCAGATAGTGTAGTGTAAGTATACAGAGCGGAAGAAACATAAAAAGTATATAGGAGGGACAATATCGGACACAAAAAGACCCAAGCAGAAAGAAGAAAGAGGTTACAAGAGTTAAAGGATGAAAGCGATATTTCTCTTGGAGTAATTGAACCTAATCGCAAGGACAAGAAATCAGAGGAGCGATAGGAACAAGAGTGAGAGAAGATAGTAGAAAGAGTAGAGAGATCTAAGTAGACTGAAGAAAGGAGAAAGATGAAAATGTATAGAAAAACAGTTTTACCTTTAAAACCGTAAGCTTTCATATACAAAAACTACCTGAAATTATTGTTTTTATATTGATAAATCTATAATGTATAATCTGTAAATATAAGATAAATATTATTATTCCATCAATCGATGTCACATCATATATAGTTGGATCAAGGGTGAATCATTTTGTTAAATTCAGAATATTAAAATCAGTCAAGCATACAAGAGGGAGTCTATAATTCATACTACGGGTTCCTAAAGAATTAATCATAAAATACAAATATAACTAATAATATTCTACAACGTATCATACAACATATCATTGTTTCAACACATACTTATCTTGCTCTATCTTTCCTAACGCTTTATTACATTTATCATATAATATACATCATAAGCATGGCACGGTCTTGTCCACATATGTCCTAACTTAAATCATCAGCCAGCAAAGTCATAGTGGATAATAAAAAAGGTAAGAGCTTTGGCATCTTTTCACTAGTCTATGATAAATATTATATTTAAAATTAAGTTGTAAATAATATAAAAACTATGTCTTTAAAATATATTTTCAATTAATGGTATCAGATAAGCTTAAGGGTGTGATCATTGCGAACTCTGCTTGGAATAATATAGAAGAAATAATAGAAGAGACAATTTCTAAAAAATAGATAAGAAATAACGAATTTGACAAAGAAAAGATATAAATATATAATAATATATTAAATTAACCATTATAGCATCCTATAAATACAACATTTATATTTTCAAAAATTTTTAATTTTTTTATTATAGAATTCTCACATATGTTATTGTGGCTTATTTTTTAATTTTTAATTAAAAAAAATTATTTTATAAATATAAAATGTTAAAAAAATAAAAAAAAGTAGGGACACTACAGATACCTTTCCCTCTCAAAAATACTGGAAACGTACCGGTTTTAATAGCGGATGCCCAAATCGTGCGAGGTAGAAGGAACTATAGCAGGCGAAGCAGGAGATATAAGAGAAGGAAAGGAAAGGAGAAGAAACAGACACAAAAGAGGAAGCTTCACAAGAGGGAACGTCAGGAGGAAAAGCTAAAGATGTCGTGAGGTAAAACAAAATCAAAGGATAGGCAGGTAAAGTCGGAGGAAGAAAAGACAAGGAAGGCATGTGTGATGGGAAGCAGAAGAAGTAGTGGCGGTAAAAGAAGGACTAGGTATATATATATGAGAAGGTGGAACTGTAGT